>LPNX010809910.1:66473-257789 GCA_001517045.1 Pseudotsuga menziesii | reverse complement strand
ACTGCTGGATCATCATTACTGGATCTGGATCATCACTCGATCTGGATCAACACTGGTGCTATCTCATGATTCTTCTTGTCATAGGAAGTTCTATAGAGCCAACCCTTTTTCATGCTGGTTGTAGGCCTACCCTCATGTAGGTCTTCTCCCAACACTTACATCTGACCTGCTCGTCAGAAAGGCATGCACAGCACTCACATCTGATCATGTAGTAAAATACAATCCCATCAGAAAGGCCCAGCACTCACATTCACCAGCATGATAGGACACACCTACTATCATCTGTGAAATGGCTCAGCACTTACAACCACTAGCATGATAGGACACACCTACTATCATCTGTGGAAAGGCACAGCGCTCGCATCCACCAGCATGGTAGGACACACCTACTATCATCTGTGGATAGGCTCAGCACTTATAATCACCAGCATGGTAGGACACACCTACTACCATCTGTGAAAAGGCTCTGCACTTACAATCACCAGCATGGTAGGACACACCTACTACCATCTGTGAAAAGGCTCTGCACTTACAATCACCAGCATGGTAGGACACACCTACTACCATTTGTGAAAAGGAACTGCACTTATAGTCAAGAGCATGATAGGACACACCTACTATCATCTGTGAAATGGAACAGCACTTACAGTCACCAGTATGATAGGACACACCTACTATCATTTGTGAAATGGTTCAGCACTTACATCCATCCAGGAGGGAACACATCCTTCTCACAATGATGGAAGGGCATGCACTCATATCTGATCATGAGGGAACACATCCCAGCAATCATATCATAATGGCCCCCAGTCCTCCTTGACTGAGCTACCTGGTAACTGACCAGGAGCCTCCATTCTCCTAGAGAATGGCAGTTTCCCTTACATCCGACCTGCTCGTTGAAATGGCCAACACTCACATCTGACATGGAAGGAACTTAATCCTTTAGCCATGAACATAATGGTTCATCCCTTACATCTGATCAAGTGGGAACACATCCCTCTATCAAATCAGAATGGCTACTCAGTCCTACACTGAGTGATCCTGGTAACTGACCAGGTGCCTCCATTCCTAGAATGGCAATTGCCCTTACATATGTCCTACTCGACAGAATGGCTAGCACTCATATGTATCATGGAAGGGAGCAACCCTATCACCATGACATAATGGCTCAGCACTTATATCTGACCTACTCGTCAGAATGGCTATGGATCTCAGCACTCATATCAGACATGGAAGGAACCAATCCTCTCACCATGACATAATGGCTCAGCCCTTACATTTGACCATGGAAGGAACCAATCCTCTCACCATTCCATAATGGCTATGGGTCTCATCACTTTCTCTGGGAGGAAGTCTCGATCTGGAGAACACCAAGTCTCTCTCTGAAGTACTCGAACTTCAGCCTAGCCAATGGCTTCGTCAATACATCAACTATCTGTTCCTCCGTCACAACATATAGGATCTTCACTGCTCCTCTCTGCACCATATCCCTGATATAATTATACTTGATCTCGATATGCTTCGACTTGTCATGGAACACTGGATTCTTTGACAACTTCATGCAACTGTGGTTGTCACAATGTATACAAGTAGCATCCAACTGGAGATCAAATATATCAGACAGTAGCTTCCGCAGCCATACTGCCTCACAACTAGCTGAACAAGCCGTGACATACTCTGCTTCAGCTGTACTCATTTCCACACCAAGAGGTCACACCTGATCCTATACTGAAGCAACATCCCGAAGTACTCTTCCTGTCGACGGCACTGCCTGCCCAATATGAATCAACATAACCCTCCAGGTTAATCTTCTGATTTGCATCATACTTGAGCCCATAATCAATTGTACCCTTCAAGTACCTCATAATATGCTTTGCAGCCATCAAGTGAACACTTCTCGGATCTGTCAGGTACTGGCTCAAGGTGTTCACAGCAAAGCAAATATCTGGTCTCGTGTTCATTAGGTACATCAATGACCCAATCATCTGACGATACATCGTAGCATCAACCGTCTCTGATGAAGCATCACTCAATATCTTCAGGTTCGATGCCATAGGTGTGGCCATGTAGTCCATCATCCTGAACCTCTTCATGATCTCTACTGCATACTTCCCTTGTCCAAGGAATATTCCATCTGCACTCTGCCACACCTCCAGACCTAGAACAATAGTGCATCAACACATAACAGGAGCATCACTAGTCTTCTGTCTTCAAACTTGAAGCAAAGGTTGGAATCCACTTTACTCTCAGTAAAGCCTAGATTCATCAGTAATCTTCCCATCCTGTCGTACAATGTCGAACCTTAGATCTTCTGTAGTCACTCCCTCTGAAGCGAAGCATCATACTCCCTCTGTCTTCTGTGCTCTATGCTTTGAAAACATTCTGTACTGGAGTGACAAGTAGTGTCCATCTAGTGTATAGAATTTCATCTTCAACCTTGTAGCAAAGGTTAAGATCTTCATCAGGCTCATCATGTATGTGTTTAAACTCTTACTGGCTGCAAATGTCTCTTCGTAGTCTAGGCCTTCTTTTCGTGAGAAGCCTCGTGCTACAAATCTTTCTTTGTATCCCACGATGTTTCCATCTACTGCATGATGGAGCTACGAACTTCTCTTCATGTATTGATACTGCATCCTAGACATCATTCTTCTTGAACTAGTCTTCCATTTCTTCTTGGTGACTGGAAGATTCTGCATCAATGATGTCACTGCACTCATCATATTATTCTTTGTCTTTGAATTGTCGTCACTTTTTCTTCGGAACAAGTCTTCATTCTTCTTTGCTTGTAGGCGATTATGTATATGGTGTTTCCTACAAGTCAAATGAAATTGTATGGTTAGAAACATTTCATAAGGAATATTTATACTGGCAAACACTTATGCATGAATGTATGATCACGCAACTACTTTAGCCAATGCAACATTCATCCATATCTCGCTGAAACTTTCTAGATGCCTTCCATCTCTACCAGGACAACATTGAGATTGTGCAGTAATCCAATATGTCAGCAAAGAGGTTTCATTCTAGATAAGTAGCAATGGAGAGTTGTATAGCACCATGAGCTACTTACCCATCACATGCATATTAGTAGTATACTGTCATTAATGCAAACATTCTATCATGCATAATACATCAACTAAATATAAACAAATGCATAACAAAATAATATCATGAAATGACAATTGAATACTTATCTTTATTTGTTTCGTGGGTATACTCCTTCTTGATCCTTCAGCTTCATCGTCTTCTTCATTCATAATCGCATCATTTCTTATCCAAATGCTGAGGTGGATAAGAGGTTCTTCAAGAGTTTATTTCTTCATATTCCTCATTGCTTGAGGGATATTCTTTCGATGGTGAGAGCTGGATCTTCAAGTGCTCCCATCTTATCTTCTCTTCTTGTGGGTAGAGCTTCTTCTTCTTCCCAAAGTTTGCTGAAAGTAATCACTTTCTTCTGGAACACATTCCTTGAATGAATGAATTCCACAATCCTGGGAGGCCATTCAAGGTGGCCATCACCACTTCTGCATTCTTCACTGCTTCAACTTGTTCTTGATTTGAGAGACTCTTATGACTGCATGGTCTCTGCATTCTAGATCTTCACATTCTTCAACTGGTTTATTTAGGTCATATTCTGATTTTTGTTCTTCCCTTCAAATAGCTTGAAATTCTGGAAGACCTTCAATAGCTTTGCTTGCAATAGGTAGTGCTATGTAATGCACATGTGGAAGTCTTCTATGCCAAAGCTCATTTGGCTCTACTATGTCATGGATCAAGGCTTGTTCTGGATGGCCCTTCAATTTGTACAAGCCTCCTTCTTGTTCTCCAATCACTACCGCATCATCTATAGTCTTTCCTTTTGGCCACATGATGACTTGACCATTTATGAATGCAACCCACATTCCTTTTGCATCAATGCTGAAATGGAGAGAAGGTTCTTCTTGAGTCCTGGAACAAACAATACTTCTTTCATTGTTAGAGACTTACCAGAGTCTAGCTTGTATGAAGATTCTCCACTACCTTTTATTGGATATTGGTAGTCATCTCCTAGTTTCACCTTGTGAGGTGATTCATGTTCTGAGAGTCTTACAAAGGATTCCTTGAATCCCGTCATATGTTTGGAAGCCCCACTATCTATAAGCCAATCATCACTTCCATGAGTAATGTTACCTGTGAGAGCTGATATCAGAACATATTCATCCTCGCTTTAAGAATCTTCACTTTCATATCTGGATCTCTTTCTGGTTGGTTCATCATCCTCTGCAGCATGAGCATGATGTCTTCTTTTGTTTCCTTTCTTCTTATGAGAGTGGCCCTTGTTCTTACGGCAGTCTTTTGCAAAGTGTCCTCTTTCATCACATGTATAACATCTTATTTTAGATAAATCTCTTCTAAAGTTGTCTTTATGATGAAGATCCTTACCTTTGGAGTAATGAGGTTTTCTTCTTCCCTTCTTGGAATGAACTGTAAGAGCTTGGTATTCACTTCCCATCTTCTCTTCTCGAGCTGCTATCCATGCTTCTTCTTGAGAACATTCTTTCCATAGTCTGCTCAATTTTATCAGCTTCTTTCTCGCACAAATTCCTTGGATAAAAGCATCCCATGACCTAGCGAGGCCATTCAAGGTAGTCATCACAATCTTGGCATTCTCCATTTCTTCATCAATAGCTTCTCGTTGCTCTTTGATTTGACAAACTCTTGTGAAGTAAGACTGGATGGTTTCTGCAATCTGAATCTTCACATTCTTCAGCTGGTTCCTCAGGGTCATCTTCCGATTGATGTTCTTTCCTTCAAACAATTTGGTTAGGGAATCAAACATAGCTTTAGGTGTCTTGAGAGAGGACACCTGTGGGATAAGATGATCCTTGATAGAATCAGCAATGATCCTCTTTTCCATAACCATCTTCTTCTTGTGCAAGGCTTTTGCCTCATCTCCCTCTGGAACTGGAACCTCCTCATGAATGTAGGAGTCTAATTCATTCTCTTCCAGGACCAGGGAGATCCTATACTTCCAAGCTCAGAATTTATCAGCTCCCTCAATGTTTTCATCAAGCTTGGTATGATGAGACATCTTTCAAATAAGAACCTCAAATGGAAATACAAAAGATTAGATCTTACCGATTTGAGGTGTCCGTCCTTGTCCCGGAGTTCGCTGATCTAGGGTTTGTCGTAGAAACCCTAATTTTCAAAATTTGGAAACCTTCATATATGATTGGAAAAACAGATAGATCTCTTCAAATGGAGCTGTCCAATGTACTCCTTTTCTGAAAACAGTGGAGCGAAGCTCCCAAAATAGGAAGCCCTAATTTTCTGATTTCTTCTGCAGAAATGCCTGTTACTGTTTCTATGATATCTCCAAAATTACTTATCCTTTGTGTCTGAAATTTCACAGTGAGGTAACCTCGCATGTTACTGATCCCACACCATAGGTTTCATCAAAATTGGTTTCACCATTTTGGATTTATGATCCTTTTCCCAAGGTGACCTGTTACAAGACTGTTCAGAACAACGAAGTTGTACGGCATTCCACATGTCACTGGTTCATCTTCTAAGTCTGATATTCGCATCAACAAAATTACAGTTCGTTCCCTTTATGGAAAATCTTCAGGAATTCCATTTGGACCTCTGTAGCTCAAGGTATTGCAGATCTCCCCAGATGTCCTGTTTAGGGATGAATTCTTGAAGAGGATGGAACCCTAACTTGGAGAGATCATATTTCCTGGAGTACAGCGAATCGGAGTCTAATTTTTGGACACAGGATTCATCAGGATTTTATCTTCGGCCCCTAAAATTTTCAGCTTCTGAGACTTCTCCAATATTGTACTATAGCCACTGTACAAAAACTTAGCAGTTTTAGTATTTAGGGTTTCTCTTAGCTCAGTGTCAAACTAGGGTTTGACTTTCCTGGAGTTTCACCCAACCAAATTTCTTGATCCAGGTCTCTAAAATTAGGTTTTGGTGAGGAAAACAATCCTATGCAGGTCTCACTCAAAAAATTCCACTTCTGTAGAAAGCCCTAATTTCCACATCGAAACTGAAAATGCTTGAAATTGAATTCCACATCGACAGAAAGATGCACCCTTCAATGGAGAGTCATCCTAGCATACTTTTGCTGAGAATCTGTGGATGAAGATCCACAAACTAGGAAGCCCTAGTTTTTGCAGCTGCACAATGTCTTCTTCTCAGGTTAGCTCTGATACCATGTTAGTTTTTCATCACATTAAGCTAGCGTTATGATCTTAGGATCTTTTCACTGAGAGAATAACAAGCACAGCAATAAAACATAAGCACATCACAAGAGACAAGAAACACAAAGAGTTTTCCTCAGGGAAACCATAAAGGAGAAAACCCCACAACTTCCTCTAAGATAGAAACAACATCAAAACAGTAAGATATCTCCCAAAACAGCAGTAGTCTTCTGTCTTCTGTCTAGTCCCAAAATTTCCTTCTTCACTAGTGCGCCACACTTGAGAGAGTGAATGATGTGTGTAATAAATAGAGAGTCTCACTCTCTATTTATATTCTTTAGTTCACTTGAAGTGCACTTAATCATGTAGGCTCAACTTACAATTACTTACCCGAGCCTACACCTTAATTAGTGTATAATAACTCAAGTGCCCCAAAACTGTGGGAACTTACCTAATGACTTGACATGACTTGTTTACATTATTAATCTTCCCTATCGGAACATCGGGGCATGATCACATGAATCAAATACATAATAGAAACATCCCGGAATAAACATCGGGTTACAATACATAAGATATATAGAAGAATACATTCTGAAGTTACATATACATCAACACTTAGATATGTATTGCGGATGTTTTAATATTTTACTTACATAGATGCAATGTAGTGACATGGGTGTATTGTTCCAATATTCGGCTATGCTAAGTTGCTAAAATACTATCATGCTCCCTTGGCATGTGCACTTTCGTTATGGACACACAACACAACATAATGTGGACGAGCTAGCATGGATGGACAGGTTAACAACTCATCGAATGGAGGAGTCCAATGGCGACAACGGATTGTCTTCCTTTTTTCCTTGTTTAAAATGAAGAGTTTCAACTGTGAGAAATGTAACTGCAAGTAAAATCATGTATCATGAATATAATCCTGAGGAAAATGTCATTTTTGAAGCATTTATAAGTACATTTTTCCTGTTTTTTTGCTATAATAAAGGATTCATTGATGAGTTAAACTTATTTTGTGTTTTCTTGATATTTGATACATCCTCGTTCACATGTTATTTATCAGTGTTAGGAAAGTTTTTAATTATAGTTTATATCCACTAAAAATGGCAATTCATGGTATGAGATGTGTATTTTTAATAGGAGGAATGTGAAGATGAGGAAATTTCAGTTACTCCATAATTTGGTCTTTATGGAAAGAATATTTGTTGCCTCATCTAATATTTTTAGCAGACTGGGTCAGGTTTGAGATACTCAGACATAACTTATCTTTTGATGAGGGCCATACTTTTCAGTGGCGCTTATCTGACATAGAATACTTAAAGATATTCTGGCTTTCCCAAGTGAGTAAAATTCTGGTCATTTTGTTGTCTTTAGGTACCAATTATTGGCATCTTTAGGTACCAAATATTGGCATCTTCATATATTGTGCTTTTGTGTGTTCGTTGATATGAAGTTCTTGAGAAAAATAAGTATATGTTTGAAACTTGAATGCCTCAACTTGGAATGGATTTTCTTTTGCTGATATTTAATTCTGATTTAAACAGCTTACCAATTTATAGACTTGTAGTAGACAAGAGGGAAAGTTTTGTTTTTGAGTCTTCATTTTTGATGCAGTGATGGCATTGGGCTTCGAAATCCTTTCAGGGAGGACTCTTCTTTGGACTATGAGAATGAGAGTGATGAAGAATGGGAAGAGGTACTCATCCCTAAATCTCTTTGGTAAGAGTATTTGTAGTATTTTTTTAACTTTCTTACTTTGTTAAAAATTTTAGGAAGATCCTGGAGAAAGCCTTTTTGACTATGACATGGATGATGAGGAAGAAAAGAATGAGGTTGACATAGATAGGTTTAAATCTGAGGAAGATGATGAAAGTCATGGGTTTTTAATACCTGATGGATATATTTTTGAAGGTGAGGTAAATTCTACAGAAAAAAAAGTTGTTTGATGGGGTTCTTTATGGAGTACAGAAAAAGTGTTTGCTGTTATTTTAATGTTTCCTGTTGCAATGTCCAGGTTTTATTTTGGGTAATTGAAGGTTCATCCCCTTGTTTTAGTGTTTCTTATTGCAATGTCCTAGTTTTATTGGGTGTAATTGAAGGTTCATTCCCTTGTATTGTTTCTGGACTTTACCTCAAAAGCAGGGTTATTATAGAAGTATATAAGTTGAAAGAAATCATTTAATTACTTAGGGGATGTATATAGTTGAAGATATTTATTGGCCGTGATGACTATTAGTAATCCGTTGAACTGTGCATCTATTGGATTTATACAAAGGGATCGTGATGGAGCAGTTGCTATAAATAGTTATTATATTAACCTTTTTTTAATTATCTTCTAAAACCTCCCTATGGGATATAACCTATTCCTTTCTTACCACACTTACATCATTGCCCTCTCCTTCAAAACTTTCTTTAAAATATATAGCAATCTTAATGTTGTTCTCCTTTTACTTATGGCCTCAATGGGGTTGCTTCTTCCTTCCCCTAATCCACACATTCATAAACAAGAGAAGTGTTCATTAAAATCTTGTCCTCATGGGTATGTCCTCCATGGACTCTACATACTTGGATGCATAGTAGATGGCTGCTGCATTATCATCCTTTTCCAACTCTAGTAGAACATCAAATACCTACTACTCATCATTTTCTCTCAGCTCCCTTGCATGGATATTTAGATTCACCTCCTCTTCGTAGAAGGTTTCCTCAATATCTTCTCTTTTGACACATCAATGTTGTAATATGTAGAACATTCAATGTACATAGAGCCAACTCTAGGATATTCATCAAACAATTTAAAATGCATTTAAGATGTATTTTGATGATGATGATCCACTTGATGGACAACCTATAATTTTTTTTCTATTTTGTATATTCCATTGGAATTCCTATGCATAATATTATTTATGTAAAATGTTTTAATTACATTGAATGATAAAACTACATTTCATGGTATTATATGTATAATTTATATTCATTTTTTTGTATTTTTAATATAGTACTATGTTATAGTTTTAAAAAAACTATCTCTTTTTATCCATATTCTTCTTATGTGATTGTTATATTCATTAGAGGAAATTTCAACTCAAAATGGGCCTTTTAACTTTTATTCAAATTCCATGTCATCATGTGTTAGCCAATGAAATTGCTTTAAATTTGAAATACCGTATAGGTCTTAAACACTTTTTTAATATAAATTTGGGGATAGGTATCATAAAAAAAACTACTTTTTTGTTTGTATTTTTTACATATCTCCCTGTTTTTTTACTCAAATTTCGATTGGGAGAGCTCGTTGGATGTGGAATTAAATTCCGCATCCAACGAGTACCCACTCGGCATACTTTTGATGGACCCCGCTACCCCAAAAACAAGAAATACCTGAAAAAATGGAATGATGACATCATCATTCCATTTTTTCAGGTATTTCTTGTTTTTGGGGTAGCGAGGTCCATCAAAAGTATGCCGAGTGGGTACTTTTTGGATGCGGAATTTAATTCCGCATCCAACGAGCTCTCCCGATCGAAAGTTGAGTAAAAACACGGGGAGATATGTCAAAAATACAAACAAAAAAAGTAGTTTTTTTTATGATACCTATCCCCAAATTTATATTAAAAAAGTGTTTAAGACCTATACGGTATTTCAAATTTAAATCAATTTCATTGGCTAACACATTATGACATGGAATTTGAATAAAAGTTAAAAGGCCCGTTTTGAGTTGAATAAAACATTTTAAGGAACTCTCGTAAACATTAATTATATGAATAAAACAATGACTAAATCATTGACTATCAATTACTAAATCATTGTCTATCAATGACTAAATCAATGACTACTAAGTCAAGCTATTTATGACTAGTGAAATACGACTAGCTATAAGATAATGGAAATTAGCTACTATTAGTCACCGACTCAAAAATAGTCATTTATAGCCTAATTTTAGCCATTTTTTTAGTCATTAATTTATCATTTTGTAGTAGTGCTATGACCACAACCCATAACCCAATTTTCAAAAGTATGAGAAAATACAATTTGTATTAAAATCAATGGAAGATATAACCAACTAAATTTGGAATATTCTTTGGAAAGGTCAACTTTTAGAATCATAGCAGGTTTTGTTTTATCCTTAACATAATGGAATATTTCCCAAGAAATCCCAACAACTTTATGTATATTCCTTCCAGCAAGGAAACCAAACTTTTAAGAAGAAATGGAAATATATTTGAGCAATACTTCTAAATTAGTTGAGGCAAATGGAGGTATATGTTGGCTTAAACTTTGAGATACCCAATTCAATAACAACACACTAACAAATGCCAGGATACTGGCCCTTTCAGCATCTCCTGCAAGCAAGTGAAATCTCACCTGAAGTACCTATGGGTACTATAGGAACCAAGTTTTTGGTGAAGAGGAAATTGTTTTACGAAATAACCCATCAAAAGAGCTTCGACATGGATCAACAAAACTATGGAAATAACGCATTGCATACATTAATTGCTCATTAACATTGTAACTCATATTAATTGTAGAATATTATTATTACAATTTAGCAGTATCACTCAAATCAATCATAACATTTAGATATAAAACATTCACAATGCACCATGAGGCACAAGATATTTTTACGTGGAAACACAATATGGGAGAAAAATACATAAGTACTTGGTTATTTATAGATATTTTTATATAAAACACTTCATATAGATATGTGCACTTAACATGTAGAGCTATCACTCTTATTCTCTCAATACACCATAGATCTATGCACACAACTTGCAGATCCATCTCTTCCTCTTACAAAATCAGATCATTACCACACTAGCGACAATATAGAACATTGTTTCAACAAGTTCTTACAAAAACCAACAACACTTATTTATGAATCCTATTCCACCCAACCTGCTACATATTTATATTGATCCCAAAACTATAAACAATTTCTCATTTGATGTGATCATATTCTGTATACTTGAGATTGGGAACCTTACTATGAATGCCTCCTTCTTTTAAAATTCCCTTTGGAATCACTATTGTTTCAAGTGGGTACTTAGCATCCTTGGATAATCATGACTGGATTTGCATTTTTCTTTCTTGGTGGTGCATACTCTAGTAGAACCGATGGTATACCAAACCATGAAGTTTCTACATCATGGATTATGTTTGTCTTGATTTTAGGATTACTCATGTGAGGCAACCTACATTTCGATGCTTGTGGTACTCATGACACCTCCATTGTTACTACATCGAGTTCTTCTTGGTGATATGGGATTCATAACTCCATGAATTATTTCACAATCTGCTCAATAGTTGTATTGGTCATACTCTTTCATAGTGAACTTGTTTGTTGACTCTACTATTAGTTGAAGTCTCAATAACACTCAACAGAGAATGAAATTAATTTCCATTCCTGTATGGTTTTTCGTACCCTACAATCCTGTCTTATTGTTATGTTATGCCTAGATTTATTGGATCATTCTGGATCTTCTCAGGATTCAGCTAATTGATCGTGCATTTACTCCCCTTAATACCTTGAGAACATTCACGAAGTTCATTCTCATTCAACAATTATTACAATTTCTCCACTATGAGCCAACACCTTTGCCACTAATGTGTTGCTTTTCCTTTCTTTTTTTCTATAATTATGTTCGACATACTTGCATCCTTATATACAACCCTAATTAACTTTGACATACTCCTACCCCTATCCTACATGTAGACTCCTATTTTCATTTGGTTCCCATTTCAACTACATTTGGCACCTAGGTATCATAGTTATGTTCACTCTTGATGAATGAAGGTACGATTGTCCCCATATAGTTTTAGTTGACTTCCATTAATTAGACCATACATGATTTACCCATTTAAATTTTGCAACTACACAATGGCCCGTTCTGTCACATACTTAATCTCATATGGTGCTAACCATAACATTCTAAACTTACCAGGGTGTTTCAAGAAATTTCTATCGTATAGAAGGACCAAGTTCCCTACCTTGAACTTCTTTTGCTTGATATGTCAATCATGCCATGCCTTTTCCCTTGATTTATATACTTGTTGATGGAACTGCAATAAACCTATCTTCTTCCAACTTCAACAACTATGATAATGTTTCTTCTACTTCTTGTTGGTACTCATATCTGACTTGATTGCCGACAAGGGAGAAGCAAATTGAATAGGGTCCTTAAGGCAGTTCCCAATTCATTTGAGAAAGTTGCTTCTTATGGGAATAAGAGCCCACTTTCACTAATAAAAGTGTGCTCTTTATAGAAGAGAATCTTGACTTTTAAAATCTAATTTCTAAAGCAACTAATCAGAAAATTTAAGTTATAGAAAAATAAAAAATAAACCTATTTCTAAGAATATTTTAGCAGTTATTAGAAACTACTAAAACCTGTAACTTTAGTTACTTACCAACATAAATCCATCTTAAACTTGGATCTACGAAGCACCGAGAGGGATATAATTTCTTGAGGTGTAAATTTTTTTATCTTAATTTTTTACATGTTTATAAAAATTTACACCTCAAACATTTTGGTCCCTTGTTTGCCACATATAATTGCATGAAATTCCTCTATGGATTCAAATTATTTTGTTGATTGAATAAACTTTTTTATTGTGCTCATATTATATAATATAAATATATCAAAATAGACATAATAGTTTTTAGTTTAAGGGGACATGATATGTGTGTGTGTGTGTTATACTATCTCATTTCCCTATAATGGGCACTTGATGCAAAAATACACAACTAACAAAAGTACATTAATACTGAATGGATATGTATAAAAAAATTTCAGCGAAGTTCCTAAAGACATGAAGAAGGTTTCATACACCAGCGTAGATCGAAATCCTAGGCTCTATCATGCGCTGAGATGGATCAAATCTCTCGAGGTGAAAATCTCTTCTTAGGTATCCATTGACTTGATTCAAACCAAAAGACAAATCTTTTTATTTAAGGTCCACATATAATATTTTTATTATTAATATTTAATATTATTTATGGCTAACATATAATATTTTTTATAATTTTTTATTTTGTTACGAACCAACATTACAACATTTCCCCATACATGGTTTTAAAACCATATGCAAGGCCCTCCTGCAACCATGGGTTGATTAGGAGGCCTTGCACATGGTCTTAAGACCATTTGCAAGGTCCTCCTAAACCATCTACAATGAAACCATGCGTTATTTAGGAGGTCTTGCACATGGTTTAAAAACCATGTGCAAGGTCCTCCTAAACCATGTACAATAAAACCATGAGTTGTTTGGAAGGCCTTGCAAATTGTTTTAAAACCATGTGCAAGGCCAACATTTTTTGCGGATAATTCAATTTGTTATTTTTTATTATTTTGTTAGGTAGAAACATTACAACATCTCCCCCATATTGTGTTTTTTACCTGATTCACATATTTTTTAAGGATAATTAAATTTTTACTTTTTTATTGTTTTGTTAGGTAGAAAGATTACAACATCTCCCGCTTATTAGATTGTTTTTGTGGCCGATATTTATTTTGGCCTATAATTAGAAAATTTAACTTTTATTAATAAAAATAATGTTATGTAACGTTACATAACGTTACAAGATCTCTCCCATACTGGGTTGTAGAGTGCCTCCGTATGCAATAAGAAACAACTCATGACATATCCTAGTGAATATTTCAGATCACTGTGACAATCATATGCCTTCCAAACATAAAGAAAGATGTACTAACTCACTATAAAGCAAAAAAGGGCTTTCATCTCTTCATATAGACCAGCATAGATCCAAATCCCAGGCTCTATCAAGCACCGAGAGGGATCAAATATTTGGAGGTGCATACCTCTTCTTAAGTATTGCACTCAACTATCAGCTTTAATGTGATTCAGACCAAAAGGCACATTTTTTTATTTAAGGTCCAAAAATAATATTTTTATTATTAATATTTAATACTATTTATGGTTGCATATAATATTTTTTATTTTGTTAGGAAAAAACATTAAAACATCTCCCCCATACATAGTTTTAAAACCATGTGCAAGGCCCTCCTAAAATCATGGGTTGTTTAGGAGGCCTTGCACATGGTATTAAAACCATTTGCAACTACCTCCTAAACCATGTACAAAAAAACCATGGGTTGTTTAGGAGGCCTTGCACATGGCTTTAAAACCATTTGTAAGGCCCTCCTAAACCATGTACAATAAAACCACGGGTTTTTAAGAGGCCTTGCACATGGTTTTAAAACCATGTGCATGACCAACATTTTTTTTGCAGATAATTCAATTTTTTATTTTTATTATTTTTTATTATTTTGTTAAGTAAAAACATTACAACATCTCCCCTATATTGTGTTGTTTTTCTCAGAGACATTTTTTTATGGCAGCCAATTAAAAAAATTATTTATTTTTTATTATTTTGTTAGGTAGGAACATTACAACATCTCATCCATATTAGATTTTTTTGTGGAGATGTTGTAATGTTTCTACTTAACAAAATAATAAAAAATAATAAAAATAAAAAATTGAATTATCCGCAAAAAAAATTATGGTCATGCACATGGTTTTAAAACCATGTGCAAGGCCTCTTAAAAACCGATGGTTTTATTGTACATGGTTTAGGAGGGCCTTACAAATGGTTTTAAAGCCATGTGCAAGGCCTCCTAAACAACCCATGGTTTTGTTGTTCATGGTTTAGGAGGTAGTTGCAAATGGTTTTAATACCATGTGCAAGGCCTCCTAAACAACCCATGATTTTAGGAGGGCCTTGCACATGGTTTTAAAACTATGTATGGGGGAGACGTTTTAATGTTTTTTCCTAACAAAATAAAAAATATTATATGCAGCCATAAATAGTATTAAATATTAATAATAAAAATATTATTTGTGGACCTTAAATAAAAAAAATGTGCCTTTTGGTCTGAATCACATTAAAGCTGATAGTTGAGTGCAATACTTAAGAAGATGTCTGCACCTCCAAAGATTTGATCCCTCTGGGTGCTTGATAGAGCCTGGGATTTGGATCTATGTTGGTTGAGCTGAGAGGCTCTCTACAGCCCAGTATGGGGGAGATCTTGTAACGTTACGTAACGTTATTTTTATTAATAGAAAATATTTTTTTTAATTATAGGCCAAAATAAATGTCGGCCAGAAAAAAAACCTAATATGGGGGAGATGTTGTAATCTTCCTAGCTAACAAAACAATAAAAAAAGTAAAAATTTAATTGGTAAAAAAATATGGGTGAGGAAAAAAACATGATAGGGGGAAGATGTTGTAATATTTTTACTTAACAAAATAATAAAAAAAGTTGGCCTTGCACATGGTTTTAAAACCATAAACCATGTGCCTAGTTTTAAAACCATGACACCATGGTTTTAAACCATAAATATTAATAATAAAAATATTATATGTGGACCTTAAATAAAAATATCTGTCTTTTGGTTTGAATCAAATCAATGGATGCATAATAAGAGATTTGATCCCTCTCGGTGCTTGATAGAGCCTAGGATTTGGATCTACGCTAGTTTATAGCTGACATCTATGTAATGTTACGTAACATTACAACGTTACGTAATGTTACGTAACGTTACATAACGTTACAAGATCTCCCCCATACTTGGCTGTAGAGTGCCTCTCGGTGCAATAACATATTGATATTATATATCGGTATACACTATAATTTTTATCTAGATGCTTTTTCAAGAAGAATATAAGAACGTTGAAAGCATTAAACTAACAACCACAAGAGTCTATTGTAAAGCAAGATAAACAAACTTTGAATGTAATCCTAGATGGATATTTATGTTCTTTGTTCTTTGCATATGAAGAGTAGAAACAACTAATGATGAACAAGACTACCTTTCCTTTAGTTCCAACAACATGGATTTAACTTTCAGCTGGGACATATATTCCTCCAAGTCTAATATCTACAATAAAGAAAGTAATGAAATAACACCAGTATGTAGTGATATACAATATGGATGATGTTGAATTACAAGTATAGAATTATTAGATAAAATGAAAGGTCTGTATATGATAAGAATATTGTGACATTGGAATTCAGTGACTGTAGGACACATAATCTAAACCTTTAAACCCTTAAATACACCCAACGAATGGACCAAAATCCTTTGCCATTCCCTATTCTAAAGGGTTATGAACAAGATTTTTTACTGCTACTTTCACTCAATGAGCTGCCTCTGTCTCTATGGGGGATTCTCTTCCTACCTTTTTCCCTACCTTTGCTCTTAGTGGTTCTGTTGGGTAAAAATAATATCACCTGCACACCCTTCTATGACTAGTACTTGAACCTATGACTTTGATGGTGTGAGATGTGATGATGGATATAATATGGGAACTTTGTGTTTGTTACTGATAATTTTTCCATCGTTCTCCCTTCTTTCTTTGCTTCATCAGGGGGAAACTCCATCTTTATAACTACATCATATAGACCTATAAATGGAGGATCTTAACTATATATCGAGGATTCAGCTGTCAGAAATGTCCAAGTTCCCACTTATTACATGGAATAAGAAGATCACTTAGTCAGATATGAACATATTTAGTATCTATAGTTTGGTTCGATGGTCGTTCACTTCATTTCTTTACTGTGTGTGGGCAGCATAAGCTTCACTAGGGAAGTAGTGTAGATTCTCTCCTTCCTTCCAATATGGGTTGTTCCTTCCATTCTTCCCATGGCGCTTCCATGAATCCAGTAGGTTGAAGAAAGGTAATACAAATGAATTCTCTCAATATCCACCCTTAACACCCTAAGCTTTCCTTCACTGGATCTACTTTTATGATATATGGATATGCTATCGGTGTTGAATCAACAGAAAGAGAGAAAGGGTACAGGTTGGTTCAATATTTCCAATGCATCTAACCGATTATGGATTCATATCCAACCCTCTGTAACTAGATGTCACTCACGACTCAAAAACCCAATGCTCCACATCCCCTCTACAACTACTGTCGAGCTCTGTCAAAACCCGAATGCTCCCTCTCCTCTTGTTTTTCGTGTCACTTCTTCACTCCTTTGGATAATAAAACCCCCTAAATATTGCATAATTTTTTAACAAATAAAATAAACCCCTCAACCCTAAATATGACCCCAATAAAATGTTTCATTTTTGGATAGTTACTAAGCACCCAATATGAGCGGACATGATATGGCATTGGTCCGTGAGTGAAGCCTCATGAAAGCCCCACAAGCTTCCAAGTGTCTTTAGTAACCCATTCCACCTTATTTTCTTAGCATTTATCATTTATGTGACCCATTTAAATCTGAAGATGGTAAACTAAAGTCCGCTTGGGTGCCATAGCCCCTTATTGCACCGAGAGAAGAGAGGTTCTCTCCAACCCAGTATGGGGGAGATCGTGTCATGCTAGTCACGCTATGCTAGCCGACATAATTAAAAGATATTAAAAATATAAATTACATATAGACTTAAATAAAATATTAAAAAAATTAAACTAGCATAGATCCATTTTAAACTAGGATCTATCAAGTATCGAGAGAAACCCAAATGGTAAGAAAATCTACATCTCAAGAGACTGGATCCCTCTCGTTGCTTGATAGATCCCGGTTTAAAATGGATCTATGTTATTTAAAAAAATTATGTCTCCATCTCAACCTAGAGAGATAGTAGGGTGGTGAAACATTATTTGCAAGTGGTCTTATGTGTAAATTATTTAGTTGGGGACCTACCAATCTCAAAATTGTGTTGATAATTGTATTGTAAGTAAACCCCATCATAATGAGCAAGTTCATAAGTGGACAAACATGACCCTTTTATATAGATTCTTCACCAATTCCGATACGAATTTTGTTGAAAGTTATAGTTGTTCCTTATGGACGAAAAATTTTCCATGAGAATTTTCCTTATGAGTGTTGGCCTATTTAAAATGACGCGAATTTTAAAATTGAAATACTCATTAATATAGATGAATTCAAATAATTAAAATTTACCCCTTTGTTTGTGGGATAAGGTAGACTTAATCTTCAAGTCCATAACCCCTCTGGATTTGACCTATAACCTATAATTGTTTATTTAGAATTTGGAATGAATATCATAAAATAAATTTTGACATTAAACTTGTCTCGTCTTCCTACAATTTAGGAAAATAATCCTTCCGAGAAGTAAAATATAAATATTTAATTTAAAGTTGTCTTATATTCCTCAAAATATATATATATATAATGAAAAGAAACTACTCCTCCATGAAATAAGCCCAATTACCCATTAGTTTGGTCATATTGCTTTTAACTACCACCTTCATGCATATGTCTTTGGTCATGTGTGGAAATTATTTAATAGGGGACATACCAATCTTAAAATTGTGTTGATAATTGGATTCTAAGTAAACCCCATCAGAATGAGCAAGTTAATAAGTGGACAAACACAACCCTTTTATATAAATTCTTCACCAATTCTAGTAGGAATTTGTTGAAAGTTATAGTTGTGCCTTATGGATGAAAACTTTTCCATGAGAATTTTCCCTATAAGTGTAGACCTATTTTAAAATGAGGCAAATTTTAAAATTGAGATCCTAATTTAATATAGATGAAGTCAAATAATTAAAATTGACCCCCTTGCTTGTGGGACAAGGGAGCCTTACTCTTAAAGTCCATAACCCCTGATTTGACCTATGACCTATAATTGTTTATTTAGAATTTGAAATGAATATCATAAAATAAATTTTGACAATACACTTGTGACATCTTCCTATAATTTAGGAAGATGATCCTTCTTAATCTAGTCCAAACTATAAAATATAAATATTTATCAATATAATGAAAAAAACTACTCCATTAAATAAGCCCATATACCCATTATTTTGGTCATATTGCTTTTAACTACCACCCTAAGGCATATCTAAACCCCATAAAAACAAATCAAAACTATTCTTCAATTTCTAATTCTATAAAATATAAATTTATCAATATAGTAAAAAAACTACTCCTCCATGAAATAAGCCCATATGGCCATTACTTTGGTCATATTGCTTTTAACTACCACCTTCACCCATATCATAAACAATATAAAAGCGAATGTATCATCAGATCAAAAATATTCTCCAATTTCTGATTTTATTGGCTCTTTTTTTCGCTTGTGGTAATAGCTACCTCTCGCTGGCTTTCTCCGTCAGTAAGATAGCATGGCGCTTGCTTCAGATTTATTCCGGAATCTTACAGATGATTTGCTGTGCGTCATCCTTTCTTATCTCCCAATTAAAGAGGCAGTTAGATCTTCCGTTTTCTCCAGGAGATGGAGATATCTCTACCAGCGAGTTTCGAAGCTCGTTCTCACCCCAGATCTTCTTATTGGTCCGGTCCGCCCCAATTCAGCAGCCATTGCACAAGTGGAGAATATTATCTCCAACATTCTTTTCTTACATTCCTCCAATCTGGAAACCTTCGATCTTTATAACACAAACGACTGGAATTTTACTCCTCAGAATATATGTAAATGGGTGCACTGTGTAGCGTCCATGAATGTCAAAGCTCTCTCTCTTCGGTATTTTTCAGACTCCTCCATCTATTACGCTGACCCTGACAATCCAAGGGAGATTTTACCTCCTTCGCTTTTCTTATGTGATAGAATCAGTAGCCTCACACTCTACGACTGCATTGTCTCTGAAATTCCAACAGGTGTTGGTGGATTCAACAATCTGACTCAATGTTGCTTAGGTAATGTGGAATTCGAAGAGGACACTTTAGCCCTATTTCTTTGGCAGTGCCCGTTTCTGCAGCGACTTCGACTAGAGTCTTGCGATGTGCCCCAGAAGATCACCATTTCGGCTCCTCACATTGAAGATGTATTTATTGATATTGCCTACGGGCTGGAGATTTTAACCATCAACTGCCCGAAGCTCAGAGAGTTGAGTTTAATTAGCTATACAAAGGATTTGAGAGTGAATGGGCTCTTGTTTAAGGCGCTCTCTTCCAAAATTAATGAACTTTACATGGATAGAGATGGAACTGTGATAGAGATATCATTGCATATGAACTTACATGGAGCAAACAATTTATCGGCAGCTCAGAGATGTGCTGTGATCACGGGGACATTCAAGCTCCTGAAACGTTTAAGTATTCATTATTTCAGATTCCTGAAACGATTAAGTAATATTCCTACTACCAACCTGCTCCAAGGGCTTCCTCATCTTGAGCGTCTATTCATACCTGGCGAGATTGATTTGGTAAGATTTTTTTATTTGTATTTTGTATCATATTATATGTTGGTGTGGAGTAACAAGCAATTTGTGATTGATTTTGGGTTTTCAATTTAATGCAGAGATTAACAAAAGATCCAGCCATTCCAACAAGTTTAGAGTCTCCGCTACGTAATATTTGGAAAGTACAGGCATTTCTCCACCAGAATTATGATGAGAAGGAGATCGATGTGTTGGTCTGGTTGCTTGAGAACGCCTCTGCTCTTGAATCCATGGAAGTCAGGGCACCACCACGAGATGCTAGAAACGACGAAAAGTACATACAGCTTTTACTGAGAATTCTTGATTCCAATTTCAGGAGACCTTCAGCTCCAGCAAGAGTATCTGTAACTGAAAAGTGACTTATTATTCTTTTGCTGGAGACGTTCGACACCAGCAATATTATGCGTAACTGAAGATCGTTTTCTGTAGTTGGGTTTTCCTTTATCTGTTTTTAAGATCGTTATCTTATTTCCGGAAGATCGTTTCCTGTAGTTGGCTTACAGAAGATCGTTTTTCTGTAGTTAGCTCTTTTTCTTATTCGCTGAAGAACGTGGCCTTTGTATGAATGTTATCAGTTTGATCGTGGTTGGTACCTTGTATCAATTTAGAGATTCACATTATTTGCCAAGATCGTTTTCTGTAGTTGGCTTACAGAAAATCGTTTTTCTGTAGTTTTCTCTCTCTTATTTGCTGAAGAATGTGGCCTTGTATGAATGTTATCAGTTTGATTGTGCTTGGTACTTTGTATCAATTTAGACATGCACATTTATCGTTTTCTGTAGATGGCTTACCCAGATCGTTTTTATGTAGTTTGCTCTTTTTCTTATTTGGTGAATAACGTGGTATTTGTATGAATGTTATCAGTTTGATTGTGGTTGGTAATTTGTATGAATTTAGACATTCACATGAAATTTACTACCAATAGCTATTATTTATTTCTTTTCTTTTAAGTTTTTTAAGTATGAATTATGTAATCTGGTTTACTATTTGATTTCTTTCTAGAATGGATTATGTAATTGGTTTGGTCATTGTCATCATATGATGATAAGTTATTGAATTTTTTTTAGAGAGAATGATGTTGAAACTTGGATTATTGATATACTTTGTATCAATTTTGACATCTATATGAAATTTACTACTAACTACAATTTAGTTTTTTTTAAGTATGGATTATATAATGTGGTTTACCATTTGGTCCTTTTTTAGTATGAATTATGTAATCTGGTTCATCATCTGTTAGCACATTATTATGATTATTGTGATGATAAGGTGTTGAATCTTTTAGAGACAATGATGTTGCAACTAATAAGCACTATAGATGTATAGTGATTATTTCTTGATGATGTTATTTTATTATACATAATCATAGATACATAAATGTTTTGTATATAATTGTTCTTGTGTTTTCAAAGTTATTCAAATGTTTCATTTTGTTTCATAAAAAGAAAAAAGAAAAAAATATTGTTAATAGCATTTGTTTTGAAATTTTACATCATATTTGATTTTACATATTGAGTCAAAACATCATTGAGTCTCACTTCCTCTGAATAATAAAGCCTCAAAAAAGAACTTAACATAAAATTCCTACTACCAACCTGCTCCAAGGGCTTCCTCCTTTTGAGAGTCTATTCATAAGTGGTGAGATTGATTTGGTGAGAATTATTTTTTATTTTTTATTATATTATATGTTAGTGTGGACTAATGAGGAGATTATGATTGCTTTTGAGCTTTCAATTTAATGTAGAGATTAACATAAGGGCTTAACATAAAATTCCTACTACCAACGTGCTCCAAGGGCTTCCTCCCCTTGAGAGTCTATTCATAAGGGGTGAGATTGATTTGGTAAGATATTTTTTTATTTTGTATTATATTATATGTTGGTGTGGAGTAAGGAGGAGATTATGATTGCTTTTGAGCTTTCAATTTAATGCAAAGATTAATAAAAGGGCTTAACATAAAATTCCTACTACCAACGTGCTCCAAGGGCTTCCTCCTCTTGAGAGTCTATTCATAAGTGGTGAGATTCATTTGGTAAGAATTTGTTTTACTTTGTATTATATTATATGTTGGTGTGGAGTAAGGACGAGATTATGATTGCTTTTGAGCTTTCAATTTAATGTAGAGATTAACAAAAGATCTCATTCCAACATGTTTAGAGTTTTGGCTACTTAGTATTTCGCCACAATAATTATGATGAGAAAGAGATCGATGTGTTGGTCTCGTTTCTTGAAAACTCCCCTCCTCTTGAATCCATGGAAGTTAGGGCACCACGAGATGCTAGGAAAGATGAAAAGTACATATAGCTTTTACTTAGAATTCTTGATTCGAATTTGAGGAGACCTTTAGCAATTTAAGATTCTTAAGATTCTTTTGCTAAAGAAGTTCAGCTTCAGCAATAACATGCGTAACTAAAGATCATTTTTTGTAGTTGGATTTTCCTTATCTGTTTAGAAGATTGTTCTCTAGTTGTCTTTTTCTTATTTGGCTAAGATGGTTTTTTTATAGTTTCATTTTCGGTCTTTGCTCTAAAGATTGTTTTTCGTAGTTAGCTCTTTTTCTTATTTGTTAAAGATCGTTTTCTCTGTATGAATGTTATCAGTTTGATTTTGGTTGGTAATTTATATGTATTTACATATATACATGAAATTTACTAAGTTACTACAATTTAGTTCTTTTTTAGTACGGATTATGTAATGTGGCTTACTATGTGGTTCTTTTTTAGTATATTATGTAATTGGTTCATCATTTGTTAGCACATTATTATTATTATTCTAATGATACATTGTTGAATCTTTTAGAGAGAATGATGTCGCAACTACAATTTAGTTTTTTTTAGTATGGAATATCTAATGCGGTTTACCATTTGGTTCTTTTTTAGTCTTGATTATGTAATCTCGTTCATCATTTGTTAGCACATTATTATGATTATTGTGATGATAAGTTGTTGAATCTTTTAGAGACAATGATGTTGCAACTACAAGGTATTTTTTTTCGGTATGGATTATGTAATGTGGTTTACCATTTGGTTATTTTTTAGTATGGATTATGTAATTTAGTTCATCATTTGTTAGCATATTGTTATGATTATTGTGATGATAATTTGTTGAATCTTAATCTTGATGATGTCTTTTTATTGTACAAAATCATAGATATGTAAATGTTTTGTATGTAATTGTTCTTGTGTTTTCAAAGTTATTCAAAAGTTTCATTTTGTTTCATAAAAATAAAAAAGGAAAAAAAAACATTGTTAATAGTATTTGTTTTGAAAATTTACAGCATATTTGATTTCACATGTTTAGTCAAAACATCATTCAATCTCACTTCGCCACCTCTGACTAATAAAGCCTTAAAAAAAATGCTTAACATAAAATTTACTAGCAATATTTTTTTTTCATAGGTTATATCATCAACTAGGTTAATTTTTTTGAATTTAATCTCGCAAAAAAAGGAAATATCGAAGAATGAATTCCTTCTCTTGTGGGTTTGGATGTCACCAGAACAAAGCCAAACCTCCCACCAAAACTTTCACAAACGGACATAGATCCATTGTACCAAAATTCATCATATCGAATCCACGAGCATTGAATTGTAACTACACTAGTGTTATCAAATATGTTTATTATACATAGAATTATTCGCCATCGTAGATAGCATTAGCTTCCATGTGAATAGTGCATGAATTTCATGTGGAAAAGGGTATTTTTCACGGTTACTACCCGATCCATGGTTGAGTGCATTAGCTGCTAGCTGTATAGTGCATGCCTTAAATGTGGAAAAGGGTATTCTACAAGGTTACTACCAAATCCTTCACACCTCACAATTGTATCAAGGAGTGTTTTAAATGGAAGTGACTACTAGTGGTCGACCAAGCCTCTCCTTTGTATGGATTTTGATACAGTTTAAATAGGTGACATATTAAGACAATGGACCGACAAACAATTGAACATTGTTCGAGTTGTAAATCTATGTGTTGTTGATTAATGATTTATCATTTCTATGTTTTTTTGTTTGGGTATCCTTTGATTTTATGGTGTAATTATAAAATTTCCGTTTCATCGATCTTTTTGTACTTCCATCGAAATATCCTCTAAAATTCGAACGAATGATTTTGCTTACCGACCTGGACAAGTAATCTTGATGACACACCTGATACTAGGAGACATCATAAAAATCATAGGACCTGGAAAAGTAATGTAGAATTCCCACTTGATACCTGGAGACATCATAAAAATCATAGAAAATCATAGAAGATAAAATAAGCTGAAATCGCATAAAAAACACTATAAAGTATATGTAAAGTTTAATCGATGTTACTAATCTAAAAACTTTTTTGTGAACTCTAATCCTTACTAGCTGAAGTGGTGTTTGATCTTTTCAGTGCAAGGAATCTCACTACCTCATAAATTGAGAGGCTATTGATCTCCTCTTTGTTACCAATGCATTCTGTTTGCACTTTCGATTCCAAGTACCAATAATATGTGACAAGCATGATACACAATATTTCTAGAACTATTGGAAAAAGTAAGTACTCGTAGAAGCTGTACCATACCTCATTTTACTCTCCTAGTGTATATATTAGTTCATATCTTGTCAGTTAGTCTCACAAGAGTGAAGATTCCACGATTTGGCAATGTAATCCACTCGAATTAATTTTTTGAACTTAAGTTTTAGGTAGATAGCTATTATAGCCATTAATGGAAATTCTATAGATTCACGAAGAAGTAAATTCTAGTTTTCCTATAAATAGAAGAAGTAGATTGTAAATTAAGTTAGACACAATAGACACAATAGACAAGCAAAGAGAGCGAGAGAGAGTTGAGAGGATAGCATAGAGTGAAGAAAGAATTGCGTTGAATCTCAAGCTTCTATGTGTTTGAATATGTCAAGAGCCAAAGCTTAGTAAAATGTTAAACATATTTGTAAATTTCAAGTTTTCATTTATGACGATATAGTTCTTTGTTATGTCACGGCAAGTTATATAAATCAAATAGTTTATGGTTGAATGCATGTTTATTTAGCCTTACATTTTCTCCATAATTACTCATGTAAATGTTGTTTACATTTATGGTTTGAGTGAAATATAAAAGAATTCATAAATTTCTCACCAAGTAAAAGTTCCAGGTTTTATGGTAGAGTGGTTGACACAAGTCTTCCTAAATGTTTGGTTATATGTTTTTTTAGTTCTGTACAATTGTTCATTGTGTCGGTTTTTACTTCATATTACTGGTGGGTGAAAACATTTATAATTACTTAAGTCTTTTAGACTAAGAAATATCCTTTGTAAATTTTGACTAAAACCAAACTAGAGTAAGTGAGTCCAAGTAAAACGGTCGAGTAAAACCGACAAGTTGTCAAAGTTGTCAAACTGACAAGTTGTCGGTTAAGTTCTGTCTAAGTTGTAGAACCGACAAGTTGTCGAAGTAAAACCTGTCGGTAGAACCGATAAGTAAGAAATTGTTTAGGTAAAAGAGTCAGGTCCATAAGTCCGACCATATTGGTATACTTGTCTAGTCAGAGATAGACAAGTTTCACCTGTAAAGTTAAAGTAAAATGAGGTCGACATGAAAATTTTATAATTGAGTAGTAACTCAAGTTTATCATCATAGATTTTGATAACTCGTATCAGAGAAAGGTTTAGGAAAGAAATCTTGTCTTAAAACTGGATAAGTAATTTTCTAAGGAAAATTAAAAACTAAAAATGGCTTCCACTTGTTGTTCATTGCAAACTCCAATTTTACATGAAAGAATTATGAATTTTGGTCTCTAACAATGAAGGATTTGTTCAGAGGTCAATATGTCTTAAAGATAGTCCAGCATGGCTATGCAGAACCAACAAATGAGACAACATATAATACTCTCACACAAGATGAGAAATATGTCCAAAGGGAACAGAGGAAGAAAGATGGAAAGGCTCTATTCTACATACATCAAGCCATGCATGAAAGAATAGTCCCAAGAGCAGTAGCAACAATTAATGCTAAGCAAGCATGGGATACATTGGAGACTGCATATCAAGGCTTGGCCAAGGTAAAAACTTCCAAGTTACATATTCTAAGAAGATATTTTGAATATTTGTCCATGAAATATTCAGAGTTGATAGACTCATTCTACACCAGAGTTGTTGGTTTTATAAACCAACTAAAATATCATGGAGAAGCCATAGAAGACCAAAGAGTGGTTGAAAAATTTCTCAGAAATCTTCCCCCAAGATTTGAATCCTTAGTTGTGAAATTGGAAGAAAACAACGACATGTCACTGTTTACCATTGATGAGCTGTAAGATTCACTCATCAATCATGAACACAGACTAAGCAAAACAAACACATAATTAGAAGGTGCATTTGTAGCACAGTCATCCATAAGTCGTGGAAGAGGCAGGGGGAGAAACAACTCTAGAGGCAGAGGAAGAAGTTATTCCATAGGAGGATGTGCAAAAGTCCTACAAATGTTGCTGGTAGAGGAGAGAATAATAACCCATGTAAGCCAAGTGGTGAGAGGATTTATAGATAAAAACTTCAATGTCATTATTGTAAAAAAATTGCTCATTATGCATATGAATGTAGGAATAAATATTATGACCAAGGAAGGAAAATACCAAATCAGTCGACCAACACCAACACTACAACAAGTGTAATGTTAATGGCATATTCATCTCCAACTGAATGCAATCTTGTCCAAGAAATTCCACATGGAATATGGTACTTAGATTCATGATGCAACAATCATATGACTGGTACTAATTTGAAGTTGTTTTTTAGTCTAGATAATTCAATTCAAACTGATGTTACACTTGGAAACAATGTCCAAGTCATTGTTTTAGGAAAAGGTAATGTTGGTATTCTAACCAAACAGGGGGATAGTAAGTATATCCCGGATGTCTATCATAGCGAAGGTATGAAACACAATTTGTTGAGAATTGGGTAGCTAATACAAAAAGGCTATAGAGTCTACATAAAAGATGATCGTTGTGTGATTAAAGACAAGCGTCCAAGCAACTAGTTGATAGAAAAAGTGCCAATAATAACAAATCGCTTGTTTCCAATACGAATAGTTCCTGATATGAAAGGAAAGACAAATACAGGATCTGCATTCAAGGAAGAAAGTAAAGAAGCAGTCGAACACTTCGACAAAATTGAAAATGAAAGCACTAATTTTTAGACTGCATTTCAAGCAAAAGTTTAGGATGAATCTTGTTTGTGGAATTTCATATTTGGACATCTGAATTTTGGTGGGATGAACCTACTATACACAAAGAATATGGTGAAAGGATTTCCATTGATCGACGGAATAGAAAGGGTTTGTGAAGGCTTCATTTCTGGAAAGTATCATAGAGATACGTTTCGAGTTAGAAAATCATATAGAGCACACACACCACTTGAAATTGTGCACTCTGATATTTTTGGTCCAATGCAAACATCATCCATTGGTGGATGTAATTATTTTTTAACTTTTATGGATGACTACTCAAGAAAAACATGGCTATATTTTCTGAAACATAAATCTGATGCATTTAGTTATTTTGAGCAGTTTAAAGAGCTCGTGGAGAACCAGAGTGGACATCACATCAAAATATTAAGGACCTACAAAGGAATACAAAAGCAATTCACTGCTTGGTATACACCTCAGTAGAATGGTGTTTCCGAAAGAAAGAACATAACCATTATGGATATGGCGTGCAACATGATGGAATCCAAGCATTTTCCAAATGAATATTGGGCTGAAGAAGTCAAAACTGCTATATACATTATGAACCAATGTCCAACAAAGAGTGTGAAAAAAAAATTCCTCAAGAAGCATGGACATGTATGAATCATAGTGTTTCTCATTTATAATTTTTTGGTTGTGTTGCATATGCTCATGTTCCAGATGAGCTCATAAAGAAGCTAGAAAACAAGGGACATAAATGTATTTTTGCTGGCTATTCTGAAAACACAAGAGCATACAAGTTGTATGATTTTCTCGCACGGAAAGCTATAATCAGTTGATATGTTCAATTTTTTGAGAATGAATCATGGGATGGAACTGTCGACATAAATGTTAGGATTGTGTCAAATGTCGACAATGATGGCATGGTGGAGGAATTGGTTCAAACAACATAGCTAAGTCAATCGGTTGCAGCATCAATGACTCCCATGACACTACTACATGGTTTAGCAAAAGGACCATCAACACAAGTTGCAGCTCAAGATATGCTGACAAGTACACCAAGAGGATTGCAGCATCCATCAAGCATTTCATTGAGTTCGACATCGACAGATTTAGTGAAGACAAGAAGTCTGCGTGAAATATATGAAACTGGTACACCAAATTCATTCTCTCTCTTTGCACTATTTTCTCCTTTATATGATCCACTAACATTTGAATAAGTTTTCGAAGAAGTATGGGCACACACCATGGATGAAGAAATATAATGTATTGAGAAGAACAATGCATGGGAAATGGTAGATGTACTAAAAGATAAAGATGTAATCAATGTCAAATGGATTTACAAGAACAAGCAAGATGCTATTGGAAATGTGTAGAATCACAAAGCAAGAATGGTAGCAATAGGGTTCACACAACAGGATGGCATAGATTTGAATGAAACATTTGCACATCTCGCACTCATGGATACATTCAAAACAGTCCTGGCCATTGCCGCCCAAAATGAATGGCTTGTTTATCAAATCGAAGTTAAGTCAACATTATTGAATGGGTATCTAGAAGAGGAAGTATATGTGGAACAACCACAAGGATATTCACTTCTAGTTCAAGAGCATAACATGTATAGGCTGAAAAATTCACTCTATGGTTTGAAGCAAGCTCCTAAAGCTTGGTACAGTCAGATTGATTCCTATCTCACTGAAAAAGGATTTCACAGAAGTGAAAGTGAACCGAATTTGTACACCAAAGTTAATGAGCTAGGTAAGATGTTAGTTTTATGCATGTATGTAGATGCTTTAATATTTACTGGTGACTTTGGCATAGAAGAATTTAAAGCAGTCATGGAAAGTGAATTTGAAATGACTGATTTGGGGCTTATGAAAATTTTCTAGGCATTGAAGTGCAGCACTCTGAAAGCTGTATTTTTATATCACAGTCTAAATATGCAAGTGAAGTTTTAAAAATATTTAATATGTCTAATTTCAAGACATCCCCGACACCAGTAATAACAAGTTTAAAATTGAGCAAGGATGATGATGGATCAACTGTAGATCCTACACTGTTTGAAATGCTTGTAGGAAGCCTTATGTATTTAACAGCAACAAGACCAGACATCATGTATGGAGTAAGTATGATCTCAAGATTCATTGAGTCACCAAAAGACTCTCATTGGAAAGAATGTAAAATAATTATGAGGTATGTGAGTGGCACAAAAGACCTTTGCATTATGTATTCAATCACAAAAGATTTTAAACTCACTAGATACACTAATAGTGACAGTGGAGGAAACTTAGATGAAAGGAAGAGCACATATGGGTACATATTTCCATTTGGAATAAGTGTTGTTTTATGGGCTTCAAAGAAACAACCCATAGTAATGATATTAGTAATGAGATTGCAATGAATCTACAAGGAGATCAATCTCAATGCCGTTTCACCCGTCGAATATGGATAGCAATCGAGTGGAGAGAGATCATTGTTACTAATTCCCTTGAAAAGTTGGTAGCATGTATCCACAATCTCACTAAAGTGACCATGAATAGGATCAAGTGCATGTACAACTTTGAGGATCATTTACATATCCTTATATAAATTTTGATTTATGTAGCACATGTCACTAATAGCATGTTATTTATTCTTCACAACAGTCAGAGCCACTCCATTTACCACATTTGAAACTTGTGATGGCAATGAGATAAGTGTGCAACTCCATCACATCTTAGCACTCATAGACCTTAGCACTGTAGTTGCAATTGTTTGATTTTCTTATGTAATTACTCCCAAGCTTGATACCATCACCCACTAGTAACAAATAACCACAACTTGTTCCATGGGGCCATCTCACACACCTTCCAAATCGCATAATCCAACGATTCTTAGAGAATCTTATCACAGTTTTATGGGGACTCATCACTCAATCCAAGTACACCTGTGTTCATATCTTCCTACGAACAATGTTATAGTTAAATATATCAACCTAAATTGCATCGAATTTGGGTTGTCGGTTTCCTTTATCAACAACACAAGAAAAATCAAATTTCAAAAACTAATATCTTATCTATTACAGTTGATTTTACCACACATTGTAGATCACACATTTATGGCCTTCCCTGTCCCTCTGGAGACTCTTTGGACCCCATGGACTATTTTTGTACCTTTGATGTTTCCAAGATAATCCCTTAAAACACCTTTTATTTTCCATAAGTGACTTTTAAACCCATTCTCACGTATACACACGGATATGACCCTTAAACCTGCGTACATTGGGATGTCTGCAAAAGGCCAAATATTTTTGGAGTTTTCCTTAATGTGGATCTAAGTCACTTGTTTCTTGGCCTTCCATATGCCTTGAGATCGCTTGGATTTGACCTTCCATTACCCCATTGAAGCACTATATAACGAACCCTTTGGATACATTGAAAGGAGAGGAATTGAAGAGCAAGAAAACTATAGTCCATTGTTGTCATAGCTTGCTTATACTTGAGTCTGCATCCCTTTGTCCCTTGGAGCACTTGGCCTTCTTCGCAAGCTTACCTTTGCTTGTGAGCTTGCTATCAAGAAATGGAGGATTGAGGCGGTGGAGGCCTCGATGGAGGACTTAGTTTCTTCGATTCGCAGACATGCTGACAGAGGTTGTCATTCATGTAATATTTGATTTATATTAATAGAAATATCTTTTCCTATCCAATGATGTGCATTTAAATGAATATTGAATCGATGGATGCTTTTAATTGCTTATACATTATTGATTATATATTCTAGAGTAGGTCTAACACCATTATATAGCATGCTTGTCTTGTTTGATGATTGTTTACAGAGAAAATTATTAACACAAGTAGGATTGGAAAAGCTCAATGGGGATCTACATCAACCATCCGTAATAAGGTATGTTTCAAGATCCTTTAGTGTTAGATGTTTTATTTCTCTTGCATATTGGGAAGGGATTGATTTCTACGGTTACTCTGTCTATTGTGGTACACCCAAAGCCATAGGAATTTTTCTCCATAATATAATTGGTGACCATACTGGGGAGTTTTGAGTCATTTCCTTTGGGGGTTTTGTCAGCATTCAATGTTCTTAAATTGCTCTGATTTCTCTATTTCTGAGGTGGGTCTGGGGGCATGTTTTCCCAGTAGTGTCTGACAGGAGTAAATTTTGTCTCAACTTGTCTGTTTACCTTCATTTTATCTCTTTTTCTTCCTGTACGAGGGTTTTTCCTTCACAGTCGTGTGTACACATGGGTTTTCCTAGAATAGCTGCATATATATGCATATTTTCTACAAACAGTCGTGTATGCCCTAATTTTTTCCTTTTTGGGGAAGATTTAGTGTTGCTGGGTGAGTTTGGATGATTGCTGAGTCTTCTTGGATGCTTCTGGAATCTGTATAGACCCCTGTTTCTGACCAAAGATGCTTTTTAGTTTAAATTTTTGAAAATGTTCTTGTCATTTCATTTTCTATTTTTTTTTTGCTATTAGTGCATTAGGTCTCTTTTACCTTGGTGCTTTGCTTGGGTGTTGTCTGGAAGTGCTTGTAGATTCTAAGGGTTTTAGACTCATAATTTTGCTTTTTATCTGATTTAATTAGAAAAATACAAAAACATTTGCTTTTTACATCATTCTACATTACTTGCGTTTTTCATTTGCATGGTACTTGCATTAGGTTTGCTTGGAGAGTATTAGTGAGATTTTCATATAGGAATGATTGCATATTCATTTGAAGGAAAATTTCGCACTTCACGTAGTAGCATACCCTATTCTTCATTTGACATAGTGCATTTGCATTGATTGTTAGGTGTGCATTTTACTTCTTGTTGCATCATAACATCATTTGTTGCACGACCATTTACCCTTTGAGTAATAAGCCAATTAAAATCAACGCATAATAAAATGAATTACACTCTTTTATTTTATAGGGTGCACCAACAAGATAAGGTTTTAGGCAGAATAGTTCATTGTGAATAAATTCTCTAAGACCACTAAACGAAGCATTTGTGTCTGTCCAGGTGAGAGTGTGAAATTCCTTTATATAATTAGTGTTTCTCAGGATCCTCCTCTTACAAGGGAGTTAATCACGAGGTAGTGTGAGCGGTTCTGATTGGGATGACCCCTAGTTGTAACTGAGTAGCATCAGAGATATTTCTAGGATTGTATTCGTATCTGGGGGCTCTTTCAAGAGTTTCAAGCTTTTCTAACCTACCCATACAGTCAATCTTGCCTGCGACTGTCTTCCTGAGCATTGATTATATTGAGGTTACCTTATTTGCCTTACCTAGGCTATCGAGGGGGTACTTCGCAGAGGTTATTCTGCAGGTGTCATGGCCAGGTAGGGGTCGAACAGCACAATCGCTATATGTGTTGAAGCCAAGGGCCACTATAATTGGTTACGAACCTCCACTTGTTGTGTATGGGAGTCTCAAGCCTATCCAAGGAAATACATACCTGCTTCATTCAGGAGCTCACATATCCTACCCTTTTTTGCTTTTGTTTTGGATTTACATTTTGTAGGTGTATGCTCTGTGCATGCTAGTTTGTCTAGGGTTTGCGTAATTAGATCGATTCTTTCCATTTTTTGAGTCATTATGGATTCGGGTGCAGTATTTCGGCATTCTCGTCATTTAGTAGGACTTCCACCTTCCACATCTCCTCGTCCTTTGGGAGAGAGAAACAGACAGTCTGGGAGGACTACTTCTCACTTTGATTCACACTGTTATTTTTTCAACATTAAGCTAGCATTCTGTTAGGATATTTACTAAGACAATAACAAGCACAAAAATCAAACACAAGCACATCACAAGAGACAAGAGACACAAAGAGTTTTCCTTGGGGAAACCATAAAGGAGAAAACCCCGCAACTTCCTCAGAGATAGAATCAGCACCAAAATAGTAAAAGCCCCAAAGTAGTAGTCTTCTTCTTGTCCCAATGTATTTCCTTCCTCACTAATGCGCCACACTTGAGTGAGTGAATGATGTGTGTCATAAATAGAGAGACTCACTCTCTATTTATATTCTTTCGTTCACTTGAAGTGCACTCAATCATGTCGGCCTAACTTAACAATTACTTACTAGAGCCGACATCTCTAGGAGTGTCTAATAACCCTAGTGCCCCAAAACTATTGGGACTTTAACGATGACTTGACATGACTTATTTACATTGTTGATCCTCCCGATCGGAACATCGGGGTATGAAAATCTTACTCAAATACATAATAGATACATCCCGGAATAAACATTGGGTTACAATACATAAGATACATAGATGAATACATTCTGAAGTTACAAATACATCAACACTCCCTCTTAACTAGGAAGGTATTCTTTCGACATAATTTTCAGCACTGATCTTCTTCTCTATATCAGCTGGATCATCTCATCTTCAAGTCATCTTCATCTTTAAGTCATCTTTGTCTTCAAGTAATCTTTGTCTTCAAGTCATCTTCATCATCGGATCTGGATCATCTCTCAATCTAGATCATCATGGGACATCATCACTAGATCTGGATCATCACTGGCTATCATCACTAGATATGGATCATCACTCGAACTAGATCATCACTGCTGGATCATCATGACTAGATCTGGATCATCACTAGATCTAGATCATCACTGGCTGTCATCACTGGATCTGGATCATCACTGGTGCTATCTCATGATTCTTCTTGTCACAGGAAGTTCTATAGACCCATCCCTTTTTCATGCTGGTTGTAGGCCTAGACATCATGTACGTCTTCACCTCTCACTTACATCTGACCTACTTGTTAGAAAGGCACGCCCAACACTTACATCTGACCTACTCATCAGAAAGGCACGCCCAGCACTCACATCTGATCATATAGGGACCAATCCTATAATCACATTAGAAAGGCCCAGCACTCACATTCACCAGCATGATAGGACATCACATCACTAACATCTGTGAAAAGGCTCAGCACTTACATCTGACCTACTCATCAGAAAGGAACATCCATCCAGGTGGGAACACATCCTACCACAGTGATGGAAGACTCCCATCCAGGTTGGAGCACATCCTACTCACAGTGATGGAAGATTTTCCCACTTTCATCCAGGCTGGAACACATCCTACTCACAATGATGAAATAGATTTCACTCACATATGATCCTATGAGAACACATCCCAGCAGTCATATCAGAATGGCCCCCAGTTCTCGACTGCGCTACCTGGTAACTGACCAGGCACTTCCATTCTCCTAGAGAATGGAAGTTTCCCTTACATCCGACCTGCTTGTCGCAATGGCCAACACTCACATCTGACATGGAAGGAACTTAATCCTTTAGCCATGAAAGAATGGTTCAGCCCTTACATCTGATCAAGTGAGAACACATCCCTCTATCACATTAGAATAGGTACTCAGTCCTACACTGAGTGATCCTGGTAACTGACCAGGTGCCTCCATTCCTAGAATGGCAATTTCCCTTACATCTGTCCTACTCGACAGAATGGCCAGCACTCATATCTGACATGGAAGGGAGCAACCCTATCACCATGAAATAATGGCTTAGCCCTTACATCTGACCATGGAAGGAACCATTCCTATCACCATGTCAAAATGGCTATGGGTCTCATCACTTTCTCTTGGAGGGAACCTCGATCTGGAGAACACCAAGTCTCTCCCTGAAGTACTCAAACTTCATCCTAGCCAATGGCTTCATCAATACATCAGCTATCTGTTCCTCAGTCGCAACATACTGGACCTTCACTGCTCCTCTCTGCACCATATCCCTGATATAGTGATACTTGATCTCGATATGCTTCTACTTGTCATGGAACACTGGATTCTCTGACAACTTCACGCAACTCTGGTTGTCACAATGTATACAAGTAGCATCCAACTAGAGATCAATTATATCAGATAGTAGCTTCCGTAGCCATACTGCCTCACAACTAGTTGAACAAGCTGCGGCATACTCCACTTCAACTGTACTCAGTGCCACATAGGATTGCTTCCTTCTAAACCAAGAGATCACACCTGATCCCATACTGAAGAAACATCCTAAAGTACTCTTCCTGTCGATGGCACTGCCTGCCCAATCTGAATCAACATAACCTTCCAGGTTAATCTTTTGATTTGCATCGTACTTGAGCCCATAATCAACTGTACCCTTTAGGTACCTCAGAATATGCTTTGCAGCAGTCAAGTGAACACTTCTCAGATCTGTCAAGTACTAGTTCAAGGTTTCACAACAAAGCAAATGTCTGGTCTCATGTTTGTCAGGTACATCAATGACCCAATCATCTGACGATATATCGTACCATCAACCGACTCTAATGAAGCATCACTCAATGGATTTAGGTTCGATGCCATAGGTGTGGCCATAGCTTTGTAGTCCATCATCCCAAACCTCTTCAGGATCTCTACTGCATTCTTCCCTTGTCCAAGGAAGATTCCATCTATACTCTGCCACACCTCCATTCCTAGAAAGTAATGCATCATCCCCAAGTCCTTCATTTTGAACTCAGCAGCAAGCTTTCTCTTCGTATCAGCAATCAACCCATCTGTACCTGTCACAAATAGATCATCTACATATAGTAGGAGCATCACTAGGTTTCCATCTTCAACCTTGTAGTAAAGGTTGGAATCTTCTTTACTCTTGGTAAAGCCCAAACTGGATAGAAAGCTTTCAATTCTTCCGTACCAGGTCCTGGGTGCCTATTTCAAACCATACAGGGATTTCTTCAATCTGCATACATGAGACTATCTGTCATGTGTCTCAAAACTGAGTGGCTTTTCTACATACACTTCCTCTTCTACTACACCATTCAAGAAGGCAGTCTTGACATCCATTTAGTGTATCTTCCATTTCATAACTATAGCTAGAGCAAGTACTGATATGATGGAAGTGTATCTAGATACAGGTGCAAAGGTCTCTTCATAGTCCACTCCCTCTTTCTGAGAGAATCCTCGAGCTACAAATCTTGCCTTATACTTTTCAATGCTACCGTCTGCAGCATGCTTGATCTTGTAGATCCATTTGGAAGTTACAACTGATTTCCCTTTTGGTCTTAGGACAACATCCCAAACATCATTCTTCATGATCGATTGATATTCTTCGATCATAGCATCCTTCCATTCCTTTTGTTCTGCCGCTTCTACATAACTGGAAGGTTCTTTATCAATGAAATCACATAGTAAAGCTACATACCCGGAATTAGATCTGGTCCTCTTTCTTTCTCTGTGATTCTCTTCTGGATCCCCATATCTTTCCACACCTTGGATAAGTTCACATACCCAAGCAGGTTTCCTCTTATGAGGATTCTTCTCCAGAGGTGGATCTACAGGTCTTTGTGGTTCCTCAAACTCTTGATCTTCTTCTTAAGCTTCTTCGTCCATGATTGTATCATGAATCCTGGGTACTTCTGCTTCTTCTTCTTTAGGTTCTTCAGCAGGTCTCTTTCTGGATTTGTTGTAAGGTGTGCCTTCATCAAATGTCACATCCCTGCTGATGTCAATCTTCTTGTATCATGGGAAGTATATTATATAAGCCTTCGAGCTTCACTGCTCTTCATAAAGTAAATCCATGTCTTTCTAGAAAAATCATCAATAAAAGAAACATAGTATGCATACCCACTTAGTGAGTTTGATTACATAGGACTGCATACATCTAAATGAATGATTTCTAGTATTCCTTTGGCTTTGCTTTCACTGCTAGGAAATGTCTTCTTTGTATTATTCCCTTTCGCACATCCTTTGCAAACTCCATCATGTTTTGCTTGAAATTCTGGAAGACCTTCAACAGCTTTGCTTGCAATAGGTAGTGCTCTATAATGCACATGTGCAAGCCTTCTATGCCAAAGCTCATTTGGCTCTACTGTGTCATGGATCAAGGCTTGTTCTGGATGACCCTTCAATTTGTACAAGCCTCCTTCTTGTTCTCCAATCACTACCGCATCATCGATAGTCTTTCCTTTTGGCCACATAATGACTTGACCATCTATGAATGCAACCCGCATTCCTTTTCCATCCAATGCTGAAATGGAGAGAATATTCTTCTTGAGTCCTGGCACAAAAAATACTTCTTTCATTGTTAGAGAATTACCAGATTCTAGCTTATATGAAGATTCCCCACTACGTTTTATTGGATATTGGTAGTCATCTCCTAGTTTCACCTTGTGAGGTGATTCATGTTCTAACAGTCTTACAAATGATTCCTTGAATCTCGTCATGTGTTTGGAAGCTCCACTGTCTATAAGCCAATCATCACTTCCATGAGTAATGTTACCTATGAGAGTTGATATCAGAACATATTCATCCTCACTTGAAGAATATTCACTTTCATATCTGGATCTCTTTCTGGATGGCTCATCATCCTCTGTAGCATGAGCATGATATCTTCTTTTGTTTCTCTTCTTCTTATGAGAGTGGTTCTTGCTCTTAGAAAAATATTTAGCAAAATTCCCTTTTTCATCACATTTATAACATATAAATCTAGATAGATCCCTTTTAGAATGAGAGTTCTTACCTTTGGAGTAATGAGGTTTTCTTCTTTCCTTCTTGGAGTGAACTGTGAGGGCTTGATCTTCACTACCCATCTTTTCCTCTCGAGTTGCTATCTGAGCTTCTTCTTGAGAGCATTCTTCCCATAATTTGCTGAATTTGAGTAACTTATTTCTAGCACAGATTCCTTGGATGAAAGCATCCCATGACCTAGGAAGGCCATTCAAGGTAGTCATTACAATCTCTGCATTTTCCACTTCTTCATCAACAGCTTGTAATTGTTCTTTGATCTGAGAAACCCTTGTGAAGTAAGATGTAATGTACCCGGTTTTGACCCCATTTGCATGATGTATATATTGTAATTAATCGTTGTGAGGAGCTCAAGGCAAAATCCCCACCATCGAATTGTGTGTGTATGTTTCGGCAATAGGTATAGTTGCCAATGGTATATCGTGATGTATGGCACATTATAATTGGCATCATGTAAACACGCACGTCAAATAAACTAAAAACCACAACTAGCTATGATAGTGCAAAGTTGAATGAAAAGGGCATGATTCCAAAGGATAATGGGTGGGGGATGTCAAACCTTGGTTTATGGGGGAAAAACCCATGTGTTGCCACCTTTCTTGTTTCACCCAACCTCACCAACCTCTTCAATGCCTTGGTTTTGTTGTTGGGGGGCAGTTATGGCTAGTGGTTGAGGCAGTTATTGCCTTTGGGAGTGGGGTGGCAGGATTGTCAGTTCCTTACCCACACCCACACTCCACCCATGACTGCATTCACTCCCCACTCTTCCACGATTCTTCTCTCCCACATTTTTCAACCTGCACGATTATGGTCTGTTCGTTCTCTCCATGGTAGGTTCTTCCTCACGTGCCCGGTCTTCAACCTTCATGGTGATGTTCTATTCCTCATGACTGTGTGTTCATCCATGTGCATAGGCGGAGTTATTTACTCCCAACGCAGAGGTCGGATCCATTTTCCTCACGCACAAGCAGTTTTTCTGTTGGGTCTCACGCGGCCAGGAAGGGAGCTTCTCATCGGTTGTCATTCACGTTTTCCACAGAGTGGAATCAGGTATGTTTTCTTCTGTTTTGTGGTCTGGTGCAAGTTTCTCTCATGCAGAGACCATTGGAGTCATTTTCCATGTTGTGATCCATGCTCACTGATTTTGTTGGGACTGTTGTCTTCCCCATGTTTTGTTGGCTGTGATGTCCAATTGCGTTTGGGCCACCGTGCATTCGTAGTGAGCCATTTTCTGCTGTGGACTGCATTTGAGTTTCCCTCTGTCCACGCTGGAAGTTGGCTTCTCCTATTTTTTGGGACTGTGTAAGTTCCACAGCCGTTACCTAGAGGAATTGTGTGTTTTGGGACTGTGTAAGTTTCCTAGCCATTACTTAGAGGAATTGTGTGTTTTGGGACTGTGGATTTCTAATCTGTTGGATAATTTTCCCTGTTTTGGGGCTATGGATTGTTGCTATCATTTATTGTGAGTTTGTGGCAGCTGAAGTACCCTGGTTTGGGTTGCAGTTGAGTTGTTTTGGCCACGATAGGGCCAAGAACAAATCTAATTTGTCTGGTGGACTTGATTTGTGTTTCACCTGCTGTTTGGGACTATCACCGGTTGCTTTGCCTTCATCACAGAGCTGTGAATGAAGTTGATTTGATGTGGGAATGCAGTGGTTGTCCCCTTGGAATGGGCTGGCTTGGCCATTCTGTTGAAGGCCTGTTAAACCCAGCTGTGTTGGTTTGATGATTGTGTCCCTTGGCTATGTGTAAGCCTGCATTGACCCTTATCCTTGGAGGAATCATGCCCAGCTCAGGGGTGGCAGTGTTGCTGAGAGATTGATGAGCATGCTGGCCTATGGTTGGGTGGAACGTTGCAGCGACGTAGCTGGTTGCGGGTGAACTCTTCATCAAAAGATAAGTGTTGCTGGTTACTTCATCTCTGCAATTATATTGATGTTAAATGAATAATAATGAATTTGTGGGATGCTGGAATTGTAGGAATGTATGTGTGTTTGCTTCTGTTGAATGCTTGATGAAATATACACCTGTGTATGCTTGTATGCTTAGCATTCCTGTTATGCATTGTGTTTAAGCTATCATTTCAGCATTGATTTATCGTTGTTTATGTTCATGGGGCGGTTTGCCTAGCTTCATGTGGTGTCATCACATTCTCTTCACTGGTGTAAGGGTTGGGGACGTGACATAAGACTAGATGGTTTTTGCATTTTGAATCTTCACATTCTTTAGTTGGTTCCTCTGGGTCATCTTCCGATTGATGTTCTTTCCTTCGAATAATTTGGTTAGGGCATCAAAAATAGCTTTAGGTGTCTTGAGAGAGGACACCTGTGGAATAAGGTGATCCTTGATAGAATCAGCAATGATCCTCTTTTCCATAACCATCTCCTTCTTATGTAAGGCCTTTCCCTCATCTCCCTTTGGAACTGGAACCTCCTCATGAATGTAGGAGTCTAATTCATTCTCTTCCAGGACCAGGGATATCCTATACTTCCAGGCTTGGAAGTTATCAGCTCCCTCAATATTTTCATCAAGCTTGGTATGATGAGACATCTTAAATGAGAACCTCAAATGGAAATAAAAAGATTTTAGATCTTACCAGGTTCAATATGTCAGATCTGAAACTTGATCTGAAATCCTGTAGAGCTCGTTCAGGAGCAAATTAGCGTTTTGCTTTTCTGGAGTTCTCTCCACCCAAATGCCTTGGAATTTGTCCCTAACTTTGATTTTGGGAAGGAGATCAATCCAGGCCTCGGCTCATTGAAAAATTCCTCTTCTGTAAAAATCCCTAATTTCCGACCCTAGTTCCAAAACTAAAAAACCTCAGAATTGGATTCTGTTTCGATAGAAAGATGTGCCCTAAGGAGGAGATTTGTTCCGCCTTACCTTTTTTGAAAATATGTGGAGGAAGGTCCACAAACTAGGAAGCCCTAGTTCCCGCAGTTGCACAATGTCTTCTTCTCAAGTTAGCTCTGATACCATGTTAGTTTTTCAACATTAAGCTAGCATTATGTTAGGATGTCACGTCCCCATGCCTCCGACCGACGAAGAGGACACAACCAACACATCAAACACGAGCGGGTAAACTACCCATGAACATAAACAGAAATCAAATACTGAAATTGGGAGCTTAACAGGCATCATACAAGAATGCACAGATGCATAATCCTTTAATTATACAGCGGAAACAAACATACATTCTAGCATTAATCATGTTCATTATAATTCATTTGTCATCAACATAATTTGCAAAGATGAAGTAACCAGCAGCACTTATCTTTCAATGAAGAACTCGCCCGCAACCAGCTACGTCACTGCAACGTTCCACCCTACCATAGGCCAGCTTGCTCATTGATCTCTCAGCAATGCTGCCACCCCCGAGCTGGGCATGATTCCTCCGGAATAAGGGTAAGTTGTAGGCTTGCACATGGCTAAGGGGACACAAAATAGCCGAACCAACACTGCTGGGTTTATCAGGCCATCAACAGATCGGCCAAGCCAGCACAGTCCAAGGTTCAACCACTGCATAGCAGCAGCCAAACAATCCCTTCACTGCTCTGAGAAGAAGTAAAACAACTGGGGACATACCCAGACCACGGATGAACACAGCTCAAGTCCAATAGACAGCACGGAGTTGTTCTTGGCTCTAACATGGCCAAAACAACTCAGCAACAACACCCCAAACTAGGGAAACAACCGCAGCCCAATCAACCAGTGAATAATGGCAACTGTTCACAGCCCATAGTGAACAGGAAACAACACTCCCAGCATAACCATGGGAGACTCAGCCAACGACTGTGGCAATCAACAGCCACAACCCACAATGCCAACGATGGTAGCTATACACAGTCCTAGATAGCAGGGAAACTCAAATGCGGACCACCGTAGAAAACAACTCAATTCGAATGCATAGCAGCCCAAACGTAATCGGACACCATAGCCATCCGAAAACGTGGGGAAGACAATAACCCCAAAACAAAGATAGTGAGCACGGCTCTCACATGGCAAATCGACCTCAACGGTCTGTGCGTGAGGGAAAATATTGCACCCAACAGTAAAATACAGGGGAAAAGCATACCCTATTTTTGTGTGAGGATTCTAGCCTGCCCATGAGGGGAAACAGCCTCACCTCTGCGCACGAATCAATAGGCCATCAGAGAGAACAAACAGACCTTTGCGTAAGGAGATGAATAGACTTTTGCTCCCCGTGAGGAGGATGAATAGACCGACCAGAATGGAGTCATGGGTGGAGTGTGGGTGTGGGTATGGGACTGACAGACCTGTCACCCCACTCCCAAAGGCAATAACTGCCCTCAACCACTCAGCCATAACTCCTCAACCACCAGCTGAAGCATTAAAGAGGTTTACAAGGTTGGATGAGACAAGGAAAAGTGACCAATCAAACAAAGGTGGCAAAACATGGGTTTTTCACCAATAGACTAAGGTTTGACATCCCCCACCCCTTATCCTTTGGAATCACACCCTTTTCATTCTACGTTGCACTGTCGTAGCTGGTTGCGGTTTATAGTTTAATTGATGTGCGTGTTTACAAGATGCCGAATTATAATGTGCCTTATAGCATGACATACCATCAGCAACTATCCCTATTGCCGAAACATAAAAAACCAAATCGATGGTGGGGCTTTTTCCTTGAGCTCCTCACCACAATTAATTACAATATATACATCATGTAAACGGGGTCAAAACCGGGGACATTACATAGGATCTTTACTGAGAGAATAACAAGTACAACAATCAAACACAAGCACATCACAAGAGACAAGAGACACAAAGAGTTTCCCTCGGGGAAACCATAAAGGAGAAAACCCTGCAACTTCCTCAGAGATAGAATCAGCACCAAAATAGTAAAAGCCCCAAAGCAGTAGTCTTCTTCTTGTCCCAGTGTATTTACTTCCTCACTAATGTGCCACACTTGAGTGAGTGAATGATGTGTGTCATAAATAGAGAGACTCGTTCTCTATTTATATTCTTTCGTTCACTTGAAGTGCACTCACTCATGTCGGCCTAACTTAACAATTACTTACTAGATCTGACATCTCTAGGAGTGTCTAATAACCCTAGTGCCCCGAAACTGTGGGGACTTTAACAATGACTTGACATGAATTATTTACATTTTTTATCCTCCCGATCGGAACATCGGGGTATGACAAAATGACTCAAATACATAATAGATACATCCCGGAATAAACATCGGGTTACAATACATAAGATACATAGATGAATACATTCCGAAGTTACAAATACATCAACACACACACTATGGTAGATCACAAGGATGAGATTCCAAAGATGTCCTCTCCACCTCACTATGTTGGGGAGGAATATCCTACTCCTGTATATGACCCTTCACTAGAAATACCTTCACATTCTGGTTATGATCCCTCATTCATAGGTCACCGGTATTGGTTACCAGGCGACGAGACTCATTCTGAACCCACAAGCACTAGTCATGTTCGTTATGGCATGTCTGGTATCCCTGCACCCAATCTAGCACATCATTTTGAGTTGGAAGTTGAACCTAGCACTATGCCTAGGGGAACTCCTATTCCTTTCTGCACGGAGAGATTTTGGAGCACTAGTCACATTACACCTTCCATCCCAGCGGTGGAAGCGACCTCATATATCCGTCCTAGACCTAGTGTTAGTAATCATATGCAGATACCAGAACCGAAATGAGTGACCATTGGGAACACTACTTACATCCCTTCACATGTCCCTTCATCCTTGAACCCTACTCCTTTGAATGCATTTTTGACAAACCTTCCTCCCCCTCATTCACATGGTCCTTCAGGATGGAATATCTCTACTAGCCATGTTTGTACCGCGACTGCTCGCATGGTAGCATCTCAGAGTCAAGTATCTCCTGTTGTGTCGGGAGGTCATATCCCTGTTTCTAGATCGTCTCATGGTCCATATCAACGAGTTCCCCATATCCATAACTATGGAAATTCTCATCACACATCCCATGGGACACCTTATAGAGCTTCTCATGGACAGTCTTATGGACCAAAGTATGGACAGAACTATCAACCCTATGGGTGTGGGTATCAACAACCTGCTTACTCTTCCAATTATGGATTTGTAGCACCGTATAATCAAGGTACCCCACATGACAATGCTTCCATGCAACACTATATGGGTCAAATGGGAGGAGGTTATTATGGAAAAGGCCATGGTATTTATAGCAATTAGCCTTACACGAACTAGAACTATCAGGGAGCGTGGCATAGACTAGCTCAACCTAGGCTCCCTTTCCTCCCAACATTGAACTTACCTAACTTATCGAGACTTATGAACAATCTGGTATCTCATGACCCGGCCTGACCGGCCGTCCCTAACAAGATTCCTTCAGACATTCCCAAGTTTGAGGGAAAAGCTGGAGAAGATCCTAGTGAGCATGTCACTACTTTTCACCGTTGGTGCTCTTCCAATTCCTTACATGACATTTCAATGCGTTTGAGGCTATTTCAATGCACCCTCATCAGTCCTGCAGTAAAATCGTATATAGAGTTACCAAGGGGGGCATATGTTTTAATTGATGAACTTTCCATGACTTTCCTCAATCACTTTCAGCTACCCATATGTTACGATGTTGGCACTGAACTCTTGTTGACATTTCAACAAGAAAAAGCCACACAGATCTTGGATCATATTCAAGAGTGGCGTAGATGGAAGTGGTTGATTAAAGCCTTTTTACCAGTGGAATTTATCCTTGAGTGGTTCCTCAAGTCATTTTTACCTTACATTGTGAAGGATGTTTCTACATCTGGAGTCCAAAAATAGGAACAAGCAATCTTTAGGGCACAAGAGTTGGATTTGATCTACGCTTAATTTGTACTTTTGTATGATATTATACCTAATGCTCCGCGATCTAGTTTCGATCCCAAGATCAAGCCTGGGGGACATGCTGATGGCATTGTGGGATGTACAAGTACCAAAACTATAGATTCGGTTGTGAAACAAGTGAGCCAATTGTCAATTAATCAATCCGCAATGGGACAATCCATGAATTCATCTCCACCTACCCGAATGGTGAGTGTACTTTTCATGTAAACATCGGACCAGAAGGGAAACCAATAGCCTGGAAGGAATAAGAAAAAAGGGAAAAATAATCATAAGGGTGGGAATAAGAACGAAAATGCTAATTATAATGACAAGAATGCTCGTAATGCTGGGGGGGACAAGCATATTAAACGTAAGGTAAAGTTTCCTTGCAAGTTATGTAAGGAGGACCACCTCAATCACTTCTTCCCTCACATGGAAGATGTGTTGAGTTTCATTGAACAGGGCCCAACCGTTCTAACTAATCCTTTACCGAACAATCAAAATATGAACTCGAGGACCATTGATTCTCATTGTGCATTGGGTGGAGATCAAAATTCGTCAGAGGCCAATACTGGTCATGGTTGTGTCAACATGGTGTGCACTAATAAGGTTGTGACTCATGTGAAGGATTATGATTCGTCACAACCGGACCTTGGAAAGGAACCCTCTCCACTTGAGAGCCCTTTATGTATTGAAAAACATATGCATAAACCTAAAGTTGCACCTCGAATTCATAAGAGAGTCCTAAAGAATTCAAGAAATAATACTAATGCCCGAGCTACCCCGAACTATTTTGTTGTCGAGGATTTGGGCCAAACTCCTTGTGTGATGTACGTGCTCAAAGTACTTCAGACTTGTCCTCCGTAGATGAGAGACTTTGTTTCTGCTCTTGGGGTTAATGATGATAACTCTTCTTCCATTATCAAATTAGAAACCACGGGAATACAACCTCACTTGCCTTACTACATGTCTCTTTTGATTCATGTAGAATTTCTTAATATGACTGTCAAACGCACTGTTATTGACGAAGGCGCTGCTACTTCCGTGATGTCTTTGTCATGTTGGAAGAGTTTGGGTTCTCACGAGTTGTCTCAATCTGCTACTATTTTGACAGCTTTTGATGGTAGATCATTTCAGCTGCAAGGGATTCTTCCTTCTCTTAAGGTCCAATTGGGAGGGAAGACCATCGCGATCGAGGTTGAAGTGGTTGATGCGCCCCTTGACTACAATATTTTGCTAGGCCAAAATTGGATGTATAGTATGCAAGCCATATCCTTTTCTCTCTTTCGAGTGGTATGTTTTCGATTTAATGGGAATATCGTTACGATTTATTAGACGTCATTTCGTAATCTGAGTATTAATGCATCATTAGGAACTTCTATCCCAATTATAGATCATTCTCAGCTGGAAACTGGGAGTGTGGGTGTAGGTATGTATTCATCTCTTATTGGAACATTTAACTGTCATGTGCCCATTCTTATGATCAGATCTTGTATTGGTGGGGCTTTGTCCTCATTGTATTTGGTGTCTTTTCGCACTACCCATATGGAAGATCCTTGTATTTTTCCTTCAACGAGTCCTTTGATTGGACTTATCAAAATGGATGTGCCGTTGGCTACAACAATGGTAGCATATCAAGAAAATCTGGTCAAGCTGCAGAGCCTAGTCCTTCCTCTTCGCGGACAAAGGAGGAGGACCCATATGTGCTTGCTGCATGGGAAGTTGAGTGCTCTCACACACATGATTTCCTCGACGATTTTTTTCCATCGGATGAAGCCATTATTGAGGCCATGTCTTGGGTTGAGCCACCTTAGGAAGAATTACATCATCGATCATATTTTCTTCCTAAACTCGACTGTATGGAGAGTGCTGACTTTAGGGAGATTCTTAGTGAGAAGATTGGTAGTCCCGTGGTTGCATTGAGCTCTCCTGGTCAATTGATCAATGGGAATATGGTGAATTTATCACCTTCTATTCCTATCAATATTTCTCGTGATCCTGGCAAAGTGGAGAACATCTACATTGGGGCGAGTTATTCCCTTGATGGGATTGAGGAGTATACCGAGCTATTTAAACAATTTCATGACATCTTTGCTTGGTCATACGAGGAAATTCTAGGTATTGACCCTCGTATTATCGAACATGAGATTCAGACTTATCCAAATGCAAAGCTAGTTTGACAACATTTGCATGCGGTGAATCCTAGAAAAGCACCCACCATTAAGGCTAAGATAGAGAAACAGTTAAAAGCTGGTTTTATCTATCCCATTCCCCTAATGGAGTGGGTTTTGAATCCTGTTCCGGTTGATAAGAAGCAAGGAGGGATCCGTATATGCATTGATTTCCGTGATTTAAATCATGCTTTTCCTAAGGATAATTTTCCCACACCATTTATTGATCAGATTTTGGATGAGTGTACAGGAAGTGAGGTATTCTCCTTCATGGATGGTTTTTCCGGATATAATCAGATTCAAATCGAACCTGAGGATCAACATAAGACTGCATTTATTTTTCCTTGGGGTACTTTTGCATATCGAAAAATGCCTTTTGGCCTTAAAAACGCCAGAGCTACATTTTAGCGGGCTATGACCTTAATTTTTCATTATATCAAAACGATTATCGAAGTGTATTTGGATGAACTTGATACTCATTCTTGTTTCAGAGTGCGTCATCCATACCATTTGAGGTTAGTATTCGAAATATTTCATCATTACCAGTTTCAGTTAAATCCTCATAAGTGCATCTTTTGCATGACTATTGGTCGCTTGCTAGGGTTCATCATATCGAGGGAGGGTATAAGCGTCGATCCCTTAAAGGTTGAGGCAACACTTCAATGGTCTTGCCCACGTAATATTAGACATCTTCAGTGTTTGCAAGGCATGGAAAATTTCTTGCAGAGATTCGTAGTTAATTTTTTCAACTTGACTAAAGGCTTTATGCGTATTTTAAAGAAGGGCACTCCTTTTTGTTGGGATGAGTGAGCCTAGGAATCCTTTGATGCTCTTAAGAAATCCGTGGCATTGGCCCCATGCTTAGTCCAGCTAACTATAGTCCTGATTTCTTGATTTAAGTGGCCACGTCCATGGAGATGGTTGGTATGGTTTTGGTTCAAGAGGATGAGGAGCTCCACGATCATGTCATATATTATTTGAGCTGAAACCTTATTGATGCGGAAATCTATTATTCCCATGTGGACAAAATTTCCTTGGCCACCGTTCGTGCAATTCAGATATTGAGACATTACATTCTCCTTCCCCGAACCATGGTTGTAGTTCATATCAATCCGTTTTAGTTCATCCTCACTAGAAGGATGATTGGGGGAAAATATAATAAATGGATTGTTATTTTGCAAGAGTTCGATCTCGAATTCATTTAAGAAAAATCGAAGAAATTGTTGATCTTTACAGAGCTCATATCTGATTTTCCAAGTTTGAAGGAGGAAGAGGTTTATGAGGATACATTTGTTGATGAGCATATTTTCCTTATCTCAACTTTGGATCCATGGTATGGGGATATCATTGTATATTTTCAAACATTGAAGGTCCCTACTCACCTTTCATGGGATGAGCGATGGCGATTACGTCATGTAGGTAAGAACTACCTTATATTGGATAACACTTTGTACCACCATGGGGTAGATTCCATTTTGCGCCGTTGTTTAACCCATGATGAGGCTGAGGTTGTGTTGAATGATTGCCACGGAGGGGCGTGTCGGGGTCATTTAATTGGGCTTTCTACAGCCCAAAAAATCTTGAGAGTAGGATATTTTTCGTCGTCGATCTTCAAAGATTGTGTTAATGCGGTCAAGAAGTGTCACCCTTTCTAGGTGTTTGCACGCAATATGCGTTCGCATCCATCCTGGTTACATCCTATTGTAACCGATAGTCCCTTCATCAAGTGGGGGCTTGACTTTATGGATTACAACCTAGCTTCGGCTAGGGGGCATCATCACATTATAGTGGCCATCGATTATTTCACGAAATGGGAAAATGATATGCCCACAATTAAATATGACTATGAGACAACGCGCATTTCATTTTCAACCAAATTATTACTTGGTTCAACATTCTGAAAGAGATTTTTACTGACCATGGTATGCACTTTTAGAATAGAATGATGGAAGAGTTGGCTTCAAAGTTAGGGTATAAGCAGGAGCACTCCTCTCCTTATTACCCTCAGGCGAATGGACAAGCTGAAGCAATGAATAAACCACTTAAGTCGATTCTCCAATGAACCATCGCACAAAGCAAGATGAATTGGCATATCATGTTATATCTTGCTTTATGGGCCTATAGAACCGCAGTTAAGACTACCACCGGTTTCTCTCCATATCAGCTTGTACATGGGGTGGAGTATGTCTTTCCAGATGAATGCCAAATCCCTTCTCTAAATCTAGTTATAAATCTTTTACCAAACACTTCCACATTGGAGGAATGTTTGGTCCACTTAGAGCAGCTTGATGAGCAATGTCGAGATACCTTAGTGGCTCTAGAGGTAAATAAGTGTCACGTCAAGGTCCAATATGAAAATTTTGTCTGTCCAAGGAAGTTTAGTGAAGGTGATTTGGTCCTTTTGTGGAATCAAGCTAAAGAAACCTTGGGGGAAGGGAAGTTTAACCCCACGTGGCATGGTTCTTACGTGGTCAAAGATGTGTTAGAGAAGGGTGCCTATGAGCTAGTGGATTATGAAGGGAAAGCCTTGGCAGAGCCTAGAAATGGGATCTATCTTAAAAATTACTATGCATGATCTTCATCCAGGGTTGATTGTTGTATATTATTGTATAGTTTTTGAATTGCATAGTTAGGTTTTCTTATGGTGATCGGGTTTGTTGATTAGCCTCCGTTTCTTATGGAAGATGTCGATGGATTCTTCTGTTTACATAGGATTCATCGATGGTGCTAGCCATCACACTCAAGACTCAGCTTCGGCTTCTTGGGTGATTTATACTCCTATGGGTCAAGTATCGTCTTCAGGAGGCGTATGTTTATGGCCTTCTTCGAACAATGTTGCTGAATATAGTTCCATTATTGAGTTATTGCAGGATTCCATTTCACATGGTGTTCTCTCTATTGGGGTATGTCTTGATTCGCAGTTAGTGATTTCACAGCTTAATGGATTGTATCGTATTAGGGATCCAATATTATTATGAAGACTCTTACGTGTGAGATTTCTAGAATGGCAATTTGAGAATATAGTATACATTCATGTTTCAAGAATTTTTAATCAAGTTGCTGACTCATATGCTAACTATGTGTTAGATTGGAATTTGTCTCATAGACCATAAGCATATCACAAATATGCATTTTTGCACACATGTAAATAAATAAAATAGATCATCATAAAAAAAATTCATTAACATCCAAAATGTGATGTCATAATACATAAGTGTCATAATACAAAATTGGGGCTTTCGAGCCACCAAAATATAATACACGGTCGTACAAAAAGGAATACTCTCAAGTCTCTAAGCCTGCGGAGGAAGATGGGGGTTATGATCATGGTAGCACACTATGGATCTAGCTAGATGTTGGAATAATTGAACCCATTCCCATGGTACACCAACCACCTAGCTTTGCATGGCCTCAGGAAAGTCCTTGACTTTCACCATGGGTACCCTATGTGTCAAGCATACAAAGTTTGTGTGAATCCTTTGGAGTGACTGCTCCGCATCTACACCCATGATATCATCTCCTCTTCCCCTCCGTATATGATGAGGAAAACCATCCGGTCACCGTTGTACAACATCTGTATACACATGGAAGATCATCACTATGTGTCATCACACCAAAACATGTCTTTTGATTCAATATATAAAAAATACAAAAAAATTTAATAATTAAAAAAACATAAAAAGTGGGTTTGGGATTCATTACCTATGTCACCATATGCCACTCCTGGTGGTAGGGGCACGTCCGAATCTCCACAAAATTCTATCCCTACATTGGGGTAGTCATCAATGGAAATGATCTGCCTCTACCACCATGGAAAGAAGTCTGTTGGGTAAGGGTTAGCCACTCTACCTCTTCCCAGTCTGTGCATAACATTTTCCCAACGTCGTTGGTCCGGATCTCAAAATTCATGTGAAAGAGTTTCCACTCTAGGGATTATCCCTTGTACACACTCACAGAAGAACGTGCTTAGTATGCTTCTGAAACCAAAGTTCTGCACCTTACCCATTTTGCAGTCGCTGAGCTGTTGCTTCATGTTTCTCAACACCGCAATACTCCAGTCATACACTGTGGGTCTCATACACTCCACCGCATAGAACATCAATGGTCGAGACACCTAGTGGAGTGAAGCTAATCTGGCTATCCTGCATAATTCCAATAGTATGGCCTTTAGTTCGAGTACATGGACAGAGTTTGTCAGGATTCGACTCCAAACTTTTTTTGTTTCTAGAATGCAGTACACCGCAATGTACTCATCAATAGTCAATCCACCTCCTGGCCCATGAGATCAGAGATTTACCACCTCTCCTCATCAGGAAAATACCATGATAAAGTATATGTACTCAACTTCTATCTTGAGCTACATCCCATCAATGTGAAAAATCTCAGAGTCTAGATCCCAGTAATCCACTAGCATCTGGAGGAGTCTTGGTTTGACTTTAGGAGTTGTACTCATTTCTCTAAGTTTATCTCCACCGACTGGTTAAGCTTCCAGTCCCTATGGAGCCTCTATCGATGCCTCCTGTGTCGCAGAGATGTCCCAGTTTTGTATATTGAGTCTATGCTGCCTACATTCAATCACCATTTTCCTTTATGCTCTTGTTTGAAGGAAATTGAAGCCTCGGTCGACCATTCCTCAATTTTCTTGACTTTGCATGTCATCCATTTCCAGTATTGGTACTGTTTCAAGCACATTATGATCGATTCCTTCTAAATTATACAGTTTTCTAAGTACCTCGTGTTGGATGATGAGGGATGCCTTCATTCCCTCCTTCCAGCCGATTTCATCCCATCGAATTCAGATCATTTATTTTGGGATAGGTGTCTAGATTCATTTGAGTGCCTTGAGACTTACATTCATCAGTGGTAGGTTCTGTCACCATCGATAGTTTTGGTAATACATCAATGTCCCCTTATCGATGGATTCTTTCAAGTGTTTGACCTCAACACATTTATTCACACTAGTTAGATTGCACTCTAGTACCTTGATTCCCATTTTCATTATCGGTGGGTGATCTCGCATCTGTTAAAGGTATACATCAATGACCGGTAATCAAATGATGGACTACTATGTTCAACCTTGACACCTCTATTCACATAGTAGGACATGTACTTATAGCGGATTGTGTAGAAGACTTTCCAGATTGGTGGCATTTCTGATATGCTACCTCCTTGATGTGCCAATGTTCATGAGATTTCATCTCTTNTGGAGATCTTGATCCATTGTATATCTTCAACTTTCATGGAGATCATGATCCTTTGTATATCTTCATCATGGAGATTCTGATCTATCTATATTGTACATGGAAATGAACACACATGTCATATTTTGTATCATGCCTACTCATGGCCATTGTACTCTTATGTATCTAGGACTGTCGTATGTACTTGCAATCATATGTAGAGATATTTGTACTATATTGTTGGATGGCTGGTTCTTCCACCTGGTTCTTCATCACTCCACTTCCGGGATGGACTTATAATTTATTTCGACCATCGTATCACCTATTTGACCTCACACATTAGGGGGCATCTGTTACAGCTGATTTTACCACACATGATAGATCACACATTTATGGACTTCATTGTCCCTCTATAGACTCTTTGGACCCCATGGACTATTTTTGTACCTTTGATGTATCCAATATCATCCCTAAAAACACCTGTTGTCATTCATGTAATCTTTGATTTATATTAATAGAAATATCTTTTCATGTCCAATGATGTGCATTTAAATGAATATTGAATCGATGGAGGCTTTTAATTGCTTATACATTATTGATTATATATGCTAGAGTAGGTCTAACACCATTATATAGAATGCTTGTGTTGATTGTTGATTGTTGAGACCGCAAATTATTAACACAAGCAGGATTGGAAAAGCTCAATGGGGACCTACATCAACCATCTGGAATAATGTATGTTTCGAGATCCTTTAGTGTTAGATGTTTTATTTCTCTTACATATTGGGAAGGGATTGATTTCTGTGGTTACTCTATCTGTTTTGGTACACCCCAAGCCATAGGAATTTTTCTCTGTAACATTATCTTCCAAGCATATATGATACTGCCAATGCTTCTAACTTGTAAGAATCACTACATAAAAACAACTCTTGAAAATAAAACCTCTAGGACTCGATCTTGATGGTTGAACCAAGAGAATCACCCCACCACTGACCCTATGCACATTGTCCCAATAACGATAGATAATCCCATGTATCCAACTTCTTGCAGCGATACAACCACCCTAACACTTTTTCCACGCAATTAGACAATGAAAAGTAGACAATTTCTTGCTGAGTGCATTTTCTAGCCATTTTCTCAGCTGGTAAACATTAGTTATTAAACCATAAACATGCATCAAATGATAATGGAAATAACATTTATTCCACAAAAAAAATAATACAAAAGAACTAATAAGACACACACAAACACCAATTCTCATAATTGAAATTCCTAATTACATAAGTACATCTCTTGGCCAAGGAAAGGGAGTTGTGGAGACCCAACTCTTTTATTTTCTTTTACACAAAACAGATACAGTAAGAAATATTTGTAAAGCTACAATTCTGAATAAATGATAATGACCTTTTGAAGAATCCTATTTACAATATGTTCATGAACGAGTAATAATTATATGCACTTACTCTTTGAAAAAATAATTCATTTAATCCATTTAATTTATGCAATGAACAATAACATTGCTAAAAACTTATAACAAATGACCTACCAACATAATAATTACCAATATAATAAGAAATTAATCTCCAACACCATCATCCATAAATCCTTACCTCCTTTTGCAATACGTTTCTTAACATGGATAATTTCTATTCATTTCCTTAACATGGATAATTTCCTTTGACTGGTTTTCCTCTCCCTAGAGCCATTCCTAGTTAGCTCCTTTTGGAATAGATTTCTTAACATAGATAATTTCCTTAACATGGAAAATTTCCTTTAAGTGGTTTTCCTCTCCCTAGAGCCATTGATAAACTAGGAGGACATGACACTTTTAATTTTGACAAGGAAGATATAATACAAAATAAGGAGCTTCCAACTCGTTACAAGGAACACCCTTTCTCTGAGGGTGTAACTATACTCTTAATTATTTTTGTCTCAACAATAATATGTGTGTAACTTGTTAGTTAGTTAGAGGCATCTTTTTATAACCTTTTTGTTACTTGTATTTGTATTGTTTAGCATTTCACATAGCCTTAAATTTGTTTGTTCACTTAGTTTTTATTCTTTCAATTTGATCTATAAGTACATAGCTATACTTTTCTTTATTTTTGGCCCAACATGAATATGTGTATGCAACTAGTTAATAAATTATTGATACTTGTATTTGCATAATTATTGGATATGGTATCCAAGGAAAACTCTTCTAATGTTGTTTCCTACTGCAATTCCAATTCATGATCTGCTTCATGAGGTTGGTAAGTAACTAAATAATTGTATACATAGTTTTTCCAATAGCAACATCAAAGAGAAATAAATGGAGAAGCTTAAGAGTAGCACAAGTCCCAGCATGGAGCTCACTGAACAATATGATCCAGTATTTGAAGTGAAATTGGCATCACTTGTTAAAAGAGAAGAATACTTGAGCATTTCCAAAGCTTTGCATAACCTACCTCTTGGCGAACCTGTGTCAACATTTGGAGAACCTGTGTCAACATCCCTTTACCACATGCCAATTCATTTTCTTGTTTGGATGTTCATACTGATTTAAAGTCAAACCATCTTGCAAAAGCCAAGCCTGGCTTGATTTCAATGGCTCGACTGATTTGCACATGCTTATGGCAGGGACTTCGTCAAACTGTGGAACTTGTTTATTTTGGTTATGAACGTTTTAGTATTTATTTAATCTTAAATTTAAAAGTAAATATAACAAAACTCTATCAAGGATTAAAGTCAAAAGAATTGGAAAAAAATGAGAAGCTCATGTAAAAACATAAAATTGTATTATATTAAGTCGATTAACCACCTCTACATAAAAGTGGTTGAAATTACAAACTCACATTTATATATAGAAAATTTCTAGCATTTTTATTTATAAAGTTGTATTTTGTTAACTCATAGATTAGCCACTTCTACGTAAAAATTGTTGAAAATACAACACTCATACATGGAAAATATGTAGTATTTTCAATGGTAGAATTAGTAAAAATATAGAAATTATTATTGGAAGTGAATCCAACAAAAATACATGGTTGGAAAGGAATCAAGAAATCAACAAAAACACAGAAACTATGTCCAACTCTTCTCCTTGGCTTATGGGAAGTTTCCATGCATGTGTGTTAGGAATAAATAGATAAATAAATAGGTATTGTCAATTGATTTAATTTTTATTTCATTAGTATAGGATTTTTATTTTAATGGTATAGGATCAATCAAGTTTAAAAAAAAATCCACGAAATATATATAAAAAAAACATAAAAAAATAGAGGTAAACTCAAATTAAAAAGTAAATAGATGTCTAAAAATTAGAAGATTTAGACCCAAAAAAAATCTCCTTATTTAAACTGAAATCATCTAATTTTAAACTACACAAAACAGAATATAGCTCAAAAACCACTAATATATTAAAAAACATTATAATTATGAGAGTAATACTTAGGAATTTTAATACTTTTAGCATGTGACGTGGCTTTCCATATGAATGAATACACATAAAATAAACACAATTTTAACAATGGTGTTCATTTTCTTGTTGTTAGGTAGCATGATCTCAAATGTCTTTGTATAGTAGGAATGCTATGATAGTGAATTTGTATTTTTTATTTTTTAAGTTCAATGGAAGATTTTATGTAAATCCGTGTGACATAACTTATGTCATACAACATGTGATTTTTTTTTGTATGGCTTCTACTACCGAAATGCTAGTTTGTCTAGTTTAAATGCATTGAAATGACATATGGTTTAGATGCATTTAAATGACATATGGCACCATTTCTTGTATCGAATTAGCATTAGGATTAGCATTGTAACTAGTGTTATAGTACAAGTTGGTATGGCATTGAGCATAAAGCTAAAACCGTTTTTAACTTGGTCACATTTTGAGTTCTATTTTCAATCATTTTTGCATTTTGTATCAATCTTGAGTTGCATTTTATGAATGGACAATTTATTAAGGTACACATTTCTTATTTTTATAAAATAGACACATTTCAATACAATTCGTAAATTTATTATAAATTTATTTCATAGATATAATTATATACGATAAATATAAAATACAACTATAAATTTATAGTTTTATAAGAAGTCCTTTATCACTACCTTAGGGAATTATTAAATGTAACTATAAGGGTATACAAATGAAATAATAAATTTCAATTAGAGGTAGGAAAATCAACTTTAATATGATGATGTCAACATTATGGAGCTAGACCAATCAAATGTTGATATGATGATTGACATTTTAGTCATTACTAAAAGCCACACAATCATCATCATCGACACTATATTCTGCTTATGAAGGTCATCATAAGAACACAATTAAAGGCCAATCAACAAAACACTTCTAATTACCAATAAGGATTGAATTCTCACTTGGACAAAATTATATTTTTTTCCCTAAGAAAAAATCAATTTTATTTAAAAATAAAATTACATTTTGCAATATCTTATCAAACTGATTTGAAAAAGAAAAGAAGTGTAATATATTTGAAAATTTTACTAATAATGTGTGTTAAACACACACATAACATCTGATGTAAATAATTTTTAAAACGGAAAAGAAAAAGTAAAAAACAAAAAGGAAATACAACATGAATATCCTTATACATAACATCTCCAAGGAAATAAACATATGTCCATAGTAGTCAAAATGAATACAAATAACAATTTGTTCTATAAAACTTTAGCAACCAAAAAGAAACCATATATATGAGAATATATACAATCATCCTTAGTAAAAAGATATGGAATTATATGCATATTTTTAGAACAATAATCCTTCATTAGTACCTTAGTTACACTAATTAGTCAATTTTATTGCTTGTTAAGCTTTAATACACTATGAGGTGGACTAGGGATGCTTAGTTGGACATATGCCATGAAACATTGGGGCTTTCAAATACACATGGGAACTCTAGCTCAGTCAACCATACATGTACACCTCCATCATTCTTGGTGCTCTCCCATACATTGGATGTGGTCAGCTAGGTTGACTTGGAGCGCTAGAGTGGGATTTGCCCAAATTTGGCCTAATTTTGTGCATTAAATGCTGCATTAAGACTCTAAACAACCCATATTTCCACACCCATGCTATCCAAGGCATAATAATTGACCCAAAACACATCATCCATGTCAACTCAGCAATTCATGGAAGTTTGGGGTGATTTGGGACATGATTGGCCCACATAGGGGGGTTTGAAGCCATTTTGGCAATTTTGACTTATATGCTCACAATTGGCTTCCAAAGCCTCACAAAACTCCTATGATATATTATATAACTGATAATAACAAGTTTCGTTGCTAGATAATATGAAATTATCTTGTTTCTTTTCACATTGTGTGTGTAATTTATCTATAATTTGATGGTTTTTGTTGATTCTTGCACCCAAATTTGATTTGTGAGCTTCAATAACACTCCTAAATTCTCATGTGGTTTGAATTACTCACTTGGTGGTCGGAATTCATCACATGGTATCAGATAATGTTGGATATTTTTGAGTTGTAGATCAATTCATACTAATTTGAGTTGCATTTTTAATGCAGTTCCAAATAAAATCAAATTGTTCTCTGCAGACCCGTTAGTAATTTCGCCACCATCAATGCAGGAAGAAATGAAGGCTACACACATCATGCTAACACCCTTCAATTTTTTTGATTGGAAGGCAGAGATGGTGATTCAACTAAGAGCTAAGGGGCTTTTTAGAGTTACCATGGGTACTAAAGTGGAACCAAACTCTGTTGTTGAGAAAGCCAAGTATTTCAACAAATTGGATGAGGAATATGGATTGATATGCCTAAGAATATCAAGAGAGATTCTATTCCACCTTGACAGTTTGAAATCACGAAAATAGGTTTGGGAAAAACTTGTAAGAATAATCAACCCATAGTTTACCCACTTAGACATTAATTTAATTATTTTTGTGTTATTTGCCTAGTTCATGTGTCCCACCTTGTGCAAGTTGTTATTTGCCTATCCATAATGGTCAAACTTTCCTTATTTGAATCATGTAGCACATGGGAGAGCTAAAGGAATCAATTCTACTTTGTTCCTGGCCTCCTAGGCGCCCTTCTGCTTTTTCTGCTTTATTGCGTGCTTTTTCAATGTTTTAAGGCAAAAGGAAAAGCTAGACTAGGTGAGGTTGACTAGTTTTTTGTCCTACACATCCTCCTCTCTTTTATCCATGCAAAAGCATGTTTGAGCTGCCATTCCACCACTCTTTATCTTTCCTAAGCCTTTTTTCCAATTCGTGAGCTCCATGACAGATTTGGGATCATCTTTTTACACCTATGGGGGATTTGCTTATTTTTGGTAAGCCTGATTTATGATAGATTTGATTTTCTCCTCATGCAATCGAATCCTTGATGTATTATATTTATTTAGTAGCCTATGTTATTACAGGTTTGGATAGTTTACACTTACATAATACAGTTTAGTGTTACAGCTCCATTTTGAGTCTCTTTTGTGAGTGATTTTTGCATAATCAATTGATAATTGTTGTGATTAAAATTAATCTATTACTGGGTTTAATTTCCACATGGTATCATAGCTGGTATATATTTTTTTCTCTCCTTCAAAAATTGTTTTGCAGGTTTGACATCAGTGACTGGGAGCCTTCTACTGACAGCCGGGACAGATTTTCTAAGCTATGGATCAATCACAGAAAACTATCTTGACTCCCTTCAATTTCTTTGAATGGAAAGTAGAGATGGAGATATTGTTGAGAGTGAAAGGCCTCTACGGGGTGACTATGGAAATAGAAGCAGAGCCCAATGCAGCTGCAGAGAAGATAAAATGGCACAACAGGAGGGATGAGGCCTATGGCCTTCTGTGCCTAAGTATTTTCAGAGACCTCTTTTTCCATCTTGATGGATTGACATCACCGAATGAAGTATGGGAGAATCTTGCTGATATTTTTGGAAAGACAGATGAGATGAGGGGACATCAAATTAAAAATGAGCTGATTTCTCTGAGTCCAAATAGCTTTGAATCCCTGCAGCTATATTTCTCCAAGTTCAAAGCACTAGTTTTGCAGCTGAAACAGTGTGGTATTGAAAAGAAATATTATCAGCTCGTACTGGCCATCCTCTCGAAGCTAGGACCTGACTATTCAGTGTTTGTTTCGACCTTCTATGCCACAAAACTGATAGCTCGATCCTGGAAGATGCCTAGCCTTGCAGATTTCATGGAATCTCTCACAGAAGAACATGACAAGCTCGTGATGATGGGCACCATCAAGCCATCCAAAGATCAAGCTTTGATTGCTGGAGATTCGAAGGTGGATTCAAAAAGCAAAAAGAAAACTAAAAATCCACCTGAGCAAAAGAGAGACAAGAAACAGTCTCTGGAGGATCTACAAGGTCCCAAGAAGAATACCCAGAAGAAGAAAAACAAAGGTGAAATGAACAAGTGTGCATACTACAATAAGGAAAATCACTCTGAAAGCTCTTGTATGAAAAAGCAGATTGATATGCTGACCCAACTCCTGGAGAAGAATGGAATCTCCCTTCGAGAAAGCTCAAAGAAGAGAGAAGGAGGATCAATTTTAGATGACAGAGAGAGAGTTCATGCATTGGTTACTGGCACATTAAGCTCACCTAGTTTTATCATTGATTCTGTAGCTTCAAGACACATGGCTTCGACTAAGATGGCCTTCTCCTCACTGGACAAGTCGAAAGGACCATCTATTGTACTGGGAGTTGACTCTCTCACTGAAAGTATGGGAAAAGGAAGGATAGATCTTGATCATGGTCAGTTCAACAATGTGCTGTATGTCCCTGGTCTCGCCTCCAACCTCCTGTACGTGTACTAGATGACCCACACTGGGTCTCCTAAGAAGTTCATATTCTCCCCCGATGAAGTTGAGATCACAGAGATCTCAAGTGGTAGATTCATTGCAAAAGGAGTTGCAAATCATGCTCAAAAGGTATACATGTTCTCACACTTCCTACCCTACTCAAACCCCTCTGCTCTTCTGATTCATGCTAATGAAGCTAGCAAGCTATGGCATGAAATATTTGGCCACCTAAACTAAAAATATATTTCTAATCTTAGTGAAAAAGAGATGGTCATAAGGTTTCCCAAGATAAAATTTTCCAAAGGAGTCTGCCAAGGCTGTATCCTAGGAAAACACCCAGAGCACAAATTTGAGAGAGCTAGTCATGAGAGAACCTCTGCACCCCTCAAGCTGATTCACAGTGATGTTGCTGGCCCATTCCCTCATATGTACATGAGTCAGGCCAAATATGCATTGACCTTTATTGATGATTTTTCCAGGTATTGCTGGGTTCACTTCCTCAAACACAAGTCTGAAGTTTTTGACCTATTCAAAGTCTTTAAGGCTTTGGTTGAAAACCAGTCTGGAAGGAAAATCAAGGCCCTCAGATTTGACAATGGTGGTGAGTATGTCAAGTCGGAGTTTATTAATAATTGTGCAGATGCAGGTATTCATATGCAGCATTCTATCCCCTACACACCACAACAAAATGGTGTTGCAGAGAGAAAGAACAGATCACTGAAGGAGATGGAAACATGCATGATGGAGGCCAAAACTTTGCCACCAAAGTACTGGGCCGAAGCTATCAAATGTGAAGCCTATATCCAAAATATGGTGCCTCACAAACAGCTTGATGGCATAACTCCCTTCGAAGCATGGAGTGGGCACAAGCCAGATGTGACCCATTTCAGGATTTTTGGCTCAAAGGCTTGGGCTAGAATCCCAACAGAGAAGAGGAAGGATTTGCAGCCCCAAAGCCAAGAGTTTCTTTTTGTTGGATACTCTAAAGATTCAAAAGGGTACAATTTGATAAATTTTATCAAAAACAAAGCCTTCATTGAAAGGTGTGTTCAGTTTGAAGAATAACCCCTTGCAGCAGTGGAAGTTGGTGAAGCCTCTTCACCACCTGAACCTCAAGAAGTAAGTAAAGAGTTTGTTGAACATGCTGATTCTTATTTTTCTGATGGATATGAGTTTATTGCAGACCCTAACAACCCTACAAGGCCAAAATGGGCATCCAAGACACTACATGCAGTAGGAGAGCTAGCTGGGGATCCCAATAACCCAAGGAGGACTAGATCTCAATTTGAGAGTGGTCTGTGCATCAAGGATCCTATGTTTATTGAAAAATGATATTTGATGGTGGATTCTGATCCTAAAACATATGAAGAAGCAGAAAGAGATCCAATATGGATAACAGCCATGAAGGATGAGTTCAGCTCACTCCAAAAGAGCAACACATGGGAGCTAGTGGATCTTCCTCGAGGAAGAAAGTTAGTCAAGTGTAAGTGGGTCTATAAGACCAAATTTTCTGCTGATGGTTCACCAATGTTGTACAAGGCTAGATTGGTAGCCAAGGGCTACTCACAGGTTCATGGCATAGATTACAATGAGACCTTTTCCCCAATGGCAAAGATGGATTCCATCAGGCTAGCTCTAGCCATTGCAGCCTCAAGGCAATGGGAGGTACATCACATGGATGTAAAGTGTGCCTTCCTGAATGGAGATCTCACTGAAGATATATATATGCAGCAGCCTCAAGTTTTTGCTACTAACCCTTCTCTTGTGTGTAGGTTGAGGAAGTCATTGTATGGGCTAAAGCAAGCCCCCAGGGCTTGGTATGCCAAGATCAATAGCTTCTTGCTATCAATGAATTTTGTTCGGTGCAAATCAGATCCAAATGTCTATTTGAAGTTATTTAATGGTCCATTAATGATCATTTTGTTATATGTTGATGACCTCCTCATTACAGGAAGCTCATAGGCTGAGATTTCTTCCTTGAAGAGTGCTATGAACCAAGCCTTCTCCATGATAGATTTGGGGCTCTTAAGTCAATTTTTGGGGCTTGAGATCTCTCAATCCAAATCTAGAATCAAGGTGCACCAGTCCAAATATGCCTTGGACTTGCTGAACAAATTCAAAATGAAGGATTGCAAAGCAAGCAAAACTCCTTTCCTTTCAGGAGTGAAGCTGGAAGAAGCTGATTCTTCACCAATGGTAAACAATACAGTGTATAGGCAATTGATTGGATGTTTGTTGTATCTGACACATAATCGATCTGATATTTGTTATGCAGTAAGTGTGACTTATATATTCATGGATAAACCTCAAGATATCCATTGGAAAGCAGCCAAAAGGATCCTTAACTTTGTTCAGGGAACAAGGACACATGGGATCTTCTATAAAGCAAAACCTGATCTTGATTTGATTGGATTTACTGATAGTGATTGGGCAGGTGATAGCACAGACATAAATTCCACATCAAGATATGTGTTCATGCTTGCAGAAGGGCCAATCAGCTGGTCAAACAAGAAACAGAGTGCCATTGCACTCTCATCTACAGAAGCTGAGTACATAGGAGTTGTTAATGCAGCAACTCAATGTTTATGGTTGCAGGGTTTACTTGGAGAGTGTGGCTTCGAACCAGAGTACTCAACTACCATCTACTATGATAAATAGAGTACCGTTCGAATCTACAAAGATCCAGTTCAGAAGCAAAGAACCAGACACATTAAGATCCATATGCACTAGATCAGAGAGCTTGTGCATGATGGCACTATTCACCTACTCTTCTGTTCATCTTCAGAACAAGTAGCTGATATCTTCACCAAATCATTTTGTGAGAAGACCTTCAGCAATCTCAAATCACTGCTGGGGATTTCTAATCATGCTATGAAGCATGAGTGAAGACAAGATTCCAAATTTTTTTTTTACAGTCCATGTTTAAGGGAGGATTTTCCCAAGTTGGTTTTGCCAATTTCCTTGGTTGTATGGACATGCAGTATGTAAAAGGGTGACTAAGCCTTATTTCTAGGCCCTATATTTTTGATATATTACTCATAATTCAGGCTTAAGGGGGGTGTTAGAATAATCAACCCATAGTTTACCCACTTAGACATTAATTTAATTATTTTTGTCTTATTTGCCTAGTTCATGTGTCCCACCTTGTGCAAGTTGCTATTTGCCTATCCATAATGGTCAAACTTGCCTTATTTGACTCATGTAGCACATGGGAGAGATAAATGAATCAATTCTGTTTTATTCCTGGCCTCCTAGGCACCCTTCTACTTTTTCTGCTTTATTGCCTGCTTTTTCAGTGTTTTAAGGCAAAAGGAAAAGCTAGACTAGGTGAGGTTGACTAGTTTTTTGTCCTACACATCCTCCTCTCTTTTCTCCATGAAAAAGAATATATGAGCTGCCATTCCACCATTCTTTAGCTTACCTAAGCCTTTTTTCCAGTTCGTGAGCTCCATGATAGATTTGGGATCAACATTTTACACCTATGGGGGATTTGCTTATTTTTGGTAAGCCTGCTTTATGCTACATTTGATTTGCTCCGAATGCAATCGAATCCTTGATTTATTCTATTTATTCAGCAGCCTATGTTATTACAGGGTTGGATATTGTACACTTACATAATACAGTTTAGTGTTATAGCTCCATTTTCAGTCTCTTTTGTGAGTGATTTTTGCATAATCAATTGATAATTGTTTTGAGTAAAATTAATCTATTACTGGGTTTAATTTCCACAAAACTAGAATCTCTATTTGGAGAAACTAATAAGCTATGTAGTCATCAGCTTAAGAATGAGCTTATCAGCTTGATCCCAGCGCACTATGACACAATCCAGGACTTCTTCACCAAGTTCAAATCAATTGTGTTGTAGTTAAAACAATGTGGGATTCAGAAGAAAGAAGAGCAGTTGATCTTTTATATACTTTTGAATTTGGGGCTAGAGTTCTCAATTTTTGTGAGTACATTCCACTTCGGAAAACTTACACTTCGAAATTGGCAAATTCCCTGTCTAGAAAACTTCATGGAGACATTCTATCAAGACAAAGATAAACTTGTCCAAATGGGAACCATTAAGACCAAATATCAAGCTCTATAAGTGGGGGTTTCAAATTCATCAAAGAGAAACCTCAAGTCCAATAATTCAAAGCTGGAAGAGAAGAAGAAAAACCCAGAAAAACCCAAATATAGTGATGCAAGTTCGAATCCTTCTAAGGAGAAGGACGCAAAGGGAGAAGAGAAGATCAAATGCACCTATTGCCACAAGGGATGGAATATAGAGAGCTCATGCATGAGAAATACCATTGACACCATGGTACAATTGCTGGAGAAGAACAACATTCTAGTCCCTGACAATAGAAGGAAGAAGGATGGGAACTCCAGTTCAAATGAGAGAAAGGAGAAATGTCATGCTTTGGTGGTAGGTACTTCTAAATATTCATCCTTTGTCATTGATTCAGGGGATTCCAAGCATATGGTAGAAAAGAAAGAGCTCTTCTCCTCCATGAGTTTGAATGTTGGCCCAATAGTTCGAATGGGGGATGATTCAGAACTCTAAACCAAGGGGATTGGGAGGATTAATTTAGAGCATGGCATCTTTAGTGAGGTATTGTATGTACTAGATATTGCAGCAAATTTGGTGTTAGTATATCAGATGACCCATATAGGATATCCAAAGAGAGTGACCTTCACTCCTGACATGGTATATTAATAGTTTTGTATTCTAATCATCGTGAGAGGATGTACAAGTTTTAAAACTTCGTCCCCACTTCCAGTGATCAAGCACTTCACTCACATGCCAATGAAGTTTCCAAAATATGGCATGAGAGGTTTGGCCACATGAATTATAAGTATCTCCAGACATTGCATAGAGAAGAAATGGTAGAAGGACTTCCACAAATCCAGTCATCAACTGGAGCATGTATTGGATGTGTGATTGGGAAGCATATTGAGCAGAGCTATGAGAAGGGGAAGGAAAGGAGGGAAGCGCAACCACTTGGGTTGGTGCATTCTGATTTGATTGGAACACTACCCACTCCTTCATATGGTGGATCTAGGTATGTACTTATATTCATAGATGACTACTGTCGATTCTGTTGGGTGTATTTTCTAAAATTGAAATCTGAGGTGTTTGAACAACTAAATATTTGGAAAGCACATGTAGAAAATTAGAGTGGGAAGAAGATCAAAGTACTTAGGACTGATAATGGAAAGGAATATGTGAACAAGAACCTACAACAACTTTGTGAAGAGTGTGGCATCCAAATGCAACACTCAACTCCCTACACACCACAACAAAATGGTGTGGCTGAGAGGAAGAATATATCTCTCAAAGAGATGGAAAATTGCATGATAGAGGTAAGGGATATTAATCCCAAGATATGGGATTGTTATAGCGGATTTCACCACACTAGGTGAATCACACATTGTATGGCCTTCCCCTATCCCGCTGCAGACTCATTAGCCCCTATGGACCACTTTTTGTCTTTTGATGTGTCCTTGATCATCCCTAAAAACATAAGAAGAGTGATATACGCGGCTTTTTCCCCGATAACCGTGTACATACGCGGATATTCCCCCTATAGTCGTGTACATCGGGATGTGTGCATAATCCAAATCCTTTTGGAGTTTTCCTTGACTTAGATCCGACTCATATGACTCCTTGCCTTCCATATGCCTTGAGATCACACAGATTTGAACTTTCAATATCCCTTTGAAAAGCTATATAAGGAACCCCTTGGTACATTGAAAGCAAAAGAGAGAATTGAGAGTAACGAAACTATAGTCCATTGTTGCCAGAACTTATGCTTGAGTCTGCATCCCTTTGTCCCTTGGAGCACTGTTGTGTTCTTCCCAAGCTTGCCTTTTGCTAGTAAGCTTGCTATCGAAGTGATGGAGGATTGAGGTGGTGGAGGCCCAAGTGGGGGATTTAGTTTCTCCGGTTCGCAGACGTGCCATCATAGGTTGTCACTTGTAATATCTGATTCTTATTAATAGAAATATATTTTCCTGTCCAGTAATGTGTATTTGAATGAATATTGTATCCATTGGAATATGTCAAATGCTTTTACATTATTGATTATATATGCTAGAATAGATCTAACACCATGAAATATAGTATGCTTGTATTGTTTACTTGTTGTTGAGGACGTGTTATAAAAATTCAAGCTGAATATTGGAAAGCTCAATGGGGATCTACTTCAACCGTCTAGAATAAGGTATGAGGTTCGATCCTTTAGTGTTAGATGTTTTTATTTCTATTGCATATTGGGAAAGATTGATTTCTGGAGTCTAGCTGTCTGTTGTGGTACCCCAAGCCATAGGAATTTATCTCCGTAACAGGGATGAAGCCATAATTTGTACTTAGCACATCCAAAATAAAGCCTCGCATAAATCAGTGAAAGCAATGACCCCTTACGAGGCAAGGTTTGGTCAAAATCCAAATGTCTCAAATTTCTGAATTTTCGGGACAAAAGCAAGGGCTAGAATTCCTTCTGAGAAGAGGAAAGCCTTGCAACCACAAAGGAAGGAGTGACTCATGGTTGGATATGGTGAGGAAACCAAAGGGAATAAGATATTTGACACTTCTGCTTGCAAGACATTTGTTGAGAGAAGTTTGAAATTTCAAGAAGAGCCAATTCCATATTTCGAACTTGCACCGAGGGAAGGCTACTCTCCTCAACCATTCGAAGATGTAAGGGATGTTGAATGCTCTATTTTCTATAATATTTTTGATAAAAATGTTGGTGAATATCACATTTATGTAGATGAATCACCATATAGGCCCAAGTGGGCTGAAAATATTGTACAATCAGCTGTGGAATTGGTAGGCAATCCCCATGAGCCTAGGAAGACTAGATCACAAACTAGTAAAGCTTCCTTTGCTAGTGATAGTGCTATTTCTTAGCACTATTATATGCTGGTTGGGTCTGATCCTCAGACATATCAGCACGCTTGTACTGACCCTATATGGAAATCAACAATGGAATATGAATTTGAGTCCCTCCAAGACACCAATACATGGGAATTGGTTCTCCTTCCTCCCAAGAAGAAGGTTGTTCAACGCAACTGGATTTTCCATTCCAAAATTGCTGCTGATGGTTATGATATGAAACATAAGGCAATGTTAGTTTCTAAAGGCTATTATTAGGTCAATGGTGTTTATTACATAGAGACCTTTTCATCGGTTTCAAAGATGGACTCAATAAGACTAGTTCTAGCACTGGAAGCTAGTAAAGGTTGGGAACTTCACCACATGGATGTGAAGAGTGCATTCTTGCATTATGAGATACATGAGGAGATATATATGTAGCAGCATGAAGGTTTCCAAAAGGATATTTCATTGGTATGTAGGCTAGAAAAACCATTGTATGGACTCAAGTAAGCCCCTAGGGCTTGGTATGCAAAAATGGATGCTTTCTTGCTTTCAATTGGCTTCACTAGATGAAAATAAAAAACTAATGTATATTTTCAGAAACATAATGGTATATTTCAGGTCATTTTTCTCTATGTTGATTATTTTCTTATTACAGGTAGCTGCACCAATTTAATTGGCCAAACTAAGTCATATCTGAATAGTGAGTTTGCCATGACAGACCTAGGATTGCTAAGGCAATTTTTGGGCTTGGAAATTGAGAAAAATGGTAAGGGAATCATGCTAATTTAGCCACTGTATGATTCATACCTGCTAAAGAAGTTTAACATGGCTGAGTGTAATGCATCCAAGTCTCCCTTTCTTTCTGGTATTAAAATGCATGAATTTGGCAATTCTCCACTGGTAGATTTTACACTTTACAGGAAATTAGTGGGCAGGTTTCTCTACCTTACTCACAAAATACCTGATTTGTATTATGATGTGAGTTTTGTAGCAAGACATATGCAACAGACAGATGAGCTCCATTAGAGAGCAGCAAAGATAATTCTTCAATATGTCCAGGGAACAAGGAACTTCAGGGTGCACTACATAGCTAGTTCCTCACTTCAACTAGCTCGATTTTTTTATTAAAATTGGGCTGGTAATCCAAATGAAAAGAATTCAACTTTAGGTTTTGTCTTCATTTTTGTTGAAGGTCCCATTTGCTGGTAAAGTAAGAAATAGCACACTATTTCACTTTCATCAACAAAGACCGAGTACAGGGAAACAATCAATGTTGCTACACAGTGTGTTTGGTTGCAGGAAATTCTTCAGGAGTTTGATGTCACAATTGATTCTCCAAGAAAAATTTGGGTGGACAATTAGAGTGCCATAAAGATATCTACTGATCGAGTATAGAGGAAGATGACAAAGCACATAGAGATACACATGCATTACATTCGGGGCTTAGTCCATAACAGGGTGATCTCACTGTAGTATTTCCCATCCACTGAGAAAAATATTGATATTTTTACGAAGTCCATGTCCATGTCTATTCTTGAGGGAAGTTTTTTCCCATGAGGTTTTTCTTGTTTTCCTCGATTCACATGGACAAATAAAATTGTATTTTCTGAATTATGTATTTGAAGTGACTTGAGCCATTGTTGCCAAGGCCTCCATCATTTTGTGAGATGTACTTATTTATTGGATTAAGGGAGGGTGTTAGAATAGTAATCCATAATTAGTACCTTACTTACACTAATTAGTCAATTTTATTGCATTTTAAGCTTTAATACAATATGAGATGGACTAGGGGTGCTTAGTTAGACATATGCCATGACAAATTGGGGATTTCAGACCCACATGGGCACACCAACTCAGTAAAACACCCACATTTTCACCTCCATCATTGATTTCTCACTCCCATACATTGGATGTGGTCAGCCAAGTTGACTTGGAGTGCTAGAGTAGGATTTTGCCCAAATTTGGCCTAATTTTGTGCATTAAATGTTGCATTGAGACTCTAAACCACCCATATTTCCACACCCACACTATTAAAGGTGTAATAATTCACCCAAAACACATTATCCATGTCAACTCAGTAGTTCGTGGCATTTTGGGGTGATTTGGGACATGATTGGCCCACTTAGGGGGGTTTGATGCCATTTTGACAATTTTGACTTCTATGCTCACAATTGGCTTCCAAAGCCTCACAAAAATCCTATGATTTATTATATACTTGATAATAACAAGTTTCATGGTTAGATAGATCCAAATTATCTTGTTTCTGTTCTCATTGTGTGTGTAATTTATCTGTAATTTGATGGTTTATACTAATTGTTGCACCCAAATTTGATTTGTGAGCTTCAATAATGATCCTAGATTATCCCGTGGTTTGAATTACTCACTTGGTGGTTCAAATTCCTCACACACATCCACCATATCATCAAAAAAAAAATTGTGCAACATATGATTACTAAGAGAAAATTAAAATGCTCCAACCAAACCTCAAAGAGCCATAGGACACAGATCAAAATCTATCATAATTTCCACTACCTGATGCCATGTTTTCCAATTAATTGGAGTAGGTTGAAGACTTTCATTGGACAGTGGATCTACAACACCATTCATTTCTCTATAAATATGTTGAAAACACATATCCTAAAAAGAAAGTGCAATTACCATCAATTCAACATATAATGGACATAGAAAAATATTATGAACATTTTTTTCCTTTTCTACCCATTCAATAACCAATAAAGAATCACCAAAAATATGTAATTTTTGGATGCCCAAATTGAAATATAATTGGAGCACTAATTGAAGTGCTAGAAGCTCATCTTTGTTATTTTATGATGATACTAAACCTTCTTTGAAACTATGAAAATCTATGTCACCTAGAAAAGTAACCCTCTCATTCATACCTTGGGAGGGTTTCCTTCTGTTGCTTCATCAAAATCGGCCCATGCCCCAGATTTATTAATAACTTTCGAACTTATGAATCTTTATTTGATAATTTCACCATCTTAGTTGAAAGAATTTAGAATTTCCATAATGTTCATAGTCCATTACTTAGAAGAGAAAATCCAATATTCAAATATTATGTCATTATCAATCATCCATATACCCCATTTAACAATAAGAGCGATATATTTAAGGGATTTATATAGAGGAATTGAAATCCAAGAAAATAAAGTGGGTTGTATACTTTCACCTTCCTAGTTGAATACGAGCCCAACTAAAATACAATTTTCCTTCCACGCCTCACCAGTAAATCAACAAACAGTAGGAAAATTCATTATAGGATTTATAAAGTGGAAATCTATTAGGACCCTACCAATTCCTATGATGTATAAAATTCTAGGTTGGAATAGCATTATTGATGGCATATTATATAATTTTTTTATTTTCAAGTGTACATTTGAACTTCCAAATTCCTTTATACCACCATTTAGTAACTAAATGCCTCTCTTCTTCCCTTAAAACCTTATACTCAGTATTTGAAACATATACAAACCCACTAGATTCTTTTTCCATATAATTTTACCATCATAATATCTTATCCGAACATGACTATGAGATACACTAGTATAAAATGAGGAATTAGCTACTAGGTGACTAAAACTTCTAGTCACCACAGGATTTTCAAGTGATTTACTACTAAATATGAGCCATTTTGATTGACTTAACTATACATGACTAAAATTAATGACTAGTTTAGTGACCAGTTAACAAATATGACTAGATAATAAGTCACACAGTTAAAAATGACTAACATAAACGACTAATTAAGTCATGACATAAAAAATGACCAACTAGAAGAATATGAATTAGTCATTTATAATTGTGTCATGGAAAATTCCAAATTTGACAATGAATTGTAAATTTTCTAAATTATCTACCCTCTATTAGTAATATCGGTGCCATGCACCTCGATGTTCAGAGATCCTCAAGCAATTGCACGAATTTTCTCTTGACCATCTTTATCCATGCTACACCATTGAAGAAAATCCAATTAAATGCATGCCAATGGAAAATTATGTTCCTATGTCAATTACGAATTAGGTACTAGAACCAGTACCATATCGATACCTAGCTAGAAGCATCATAGCTAGTTGTTGATCCTTCGACAATGTAAGAGTCCCTACAAGTTCCATACATATAAGGTGCTTTTTTAACTTCAATATAACTATATTCATGATCTGTTACTATTGAACGTCTAGCTACATGATTCGACATATAGTTTCTATGTCCACGGGCTCCTTTAAATGTCGTAGCAGTTGCTCCAATATATAATAATTGAACCGGTTGAAGCACCAAGAACAATATTTTAACCAATCAAGGACTCAATTATTATTAAACTAGGGTGCTAACCCATAACCACTCTTAGGTCCATATGCAGTACAAATGTATAGGCCCGATCCCATCTCGAATTTTTAGGTAAATATTTTAATTCCTTCACCTCTTAATACAGGCCTTGTGACCTCTTAATATAGGTCGCATGACCTCTCCTTATCACTATCAAGTTAAACCTCTTTTATGCATTAGTGGCCAGGTAAATTTTGCATCTGACCTCATGACCACCCACCTGATTCACAATGTGCACAACTATTCTTGGCCAATGTCCTCGATCCAATTTTATCATATATAATTAAAACTATCACAAAAAATACCATTAAAACAAATATTATATTTATAAAAACACAAACTATTATATTTATATAAAACACAAATTAATTAAAATTTATATTAATCCTAATTTATAAAACTAAACAACTTACATGATAATTATTAAGAAAATATAATATATAACCAATTAACATAATTTATATAATAAAATAATAAAAATAAAACAAAAAATATATAAAAACAAACAAAAACAAAAAAATCTATATAATTTATATAATACAATGATAAAAATAAAACAAATATATATATATATATATATTATGCAAATGCAAGTGTTAACCCAACTCTCAACCCAACGACTCTCGACCTACCTTTGATATGACATTCATGGTGAATGACATTCTCCTGAACCCATGGAGAGATTTCATCCTCCAATTTCGTCAATGACTATTCAACCAGCTAGTTTGCGTCAAATAGGCTATCCAAACATAGCGTTGACACCAAACATTTTGTGTTGGATGGAGGGGTTTGGGATTGGTGGGTTATAAGGACAAGTAGTGTGAATTGGGTGGCATTTTTGGTTGTTTATTTAGGCCACGTGCGATACAGGATGAGGATATTGGTAAGGATATTCACCGTTGTTGAGTGTTTATAATTTCAATATTTAATTGCAATGGATAAAACAACATTGGAGAGAACCTGGAGGCTCTTGAAGAGGCTGGCCAAGAATTTTGCAACCCTAGAGTCAACATTACCACCTTTGCTTACAAAATCCCTGGTGAGTTTCTTGGTTTAATGTGAATTGATAAAAATTTCCTTGTTATAATACTGAAGTATAGATAGCTAGGTTAAAATAGCGGGTAAGTTTCTTTTTTACTATAAATTTTTATATTTTTCTAGCTATATCCCCGAAAGCCTCACCAATCCATTGAGGCACCATTCATTTACGGACGCCTATATCGAGCTCCATTCATTGGTTTACCAAGCTCTCAGACCAGGGGTTGGAGAAGCTTCTCTTCAATTCTCCTTTCCCTATTCAATATCTAAGGATTGAAAGGGATTTTGATTTGGATTTGGTTGTGTATAAATGTACGGTATCCTTCAGGGTTTTGATCTGGAGATGGGTTTGGAACCACACGAGCATAACTAACTGGTAGAAGGAAGCTACAGGATGAGAATCAACTACACTAGCAAGGGGATAACCTAAATAAATATCCCAACGGATTATAGTTGATTAGAGCTCCCATAGTTATTTCATGTCTTGGTATTTATATCTATGGAGAGAGATAAGCAGGTCAATATATATACAGTTGGAAACTAAGCGATAAATCCCAAATGCGGTGCAATTATATGATTCAGAATTTCAGACATGAAAATTGAGGCCATATGAACTTATTTGTAAACCAAGGGAACTATGTTCCATAGCTCGCAAATAAATTCTACGAATACAATAAAGGGAATTCTGACCCATTCATAAATACTAAGGGTTTTATGGTATGTATGGTCATTTTTTCTTAATGTTTTGGCCAAACTTTACAACCTGGGTGGGATTACATTTTCTCAATGTAATGCTCATATAATCAGGCTTAACCTAAAATACAAATCATTTTTTTTTGTTAATCAAAATGATTATTATTCATATATCTATGTTTTAAGTCCATTTCATCCAATTCTAAGTACGGTGAGTGATAGATATTATTTTAGGACTAACCTCGAATTTGCACTTGTTGGAATTTAATGATGAGATGTGTGCAACTATTGTGATTTTTAGGGTTTAAATTGTGGAAGAGTATAATCTAACCCATAGTTAGTTAGTGATTTAGGTCATTCATGATATTGTCATTTGTATTTCCTAATTAAACAGTTCTCAATAATGAGAAGGTATCTAATCTGCCCATTGTGCTTCTCCAGCTTCATTCTATTCTTTCACATGGTATGAGAGCTTACGTCCTCATCTATCCATTGTTGGGATAAGCCTTTTCACATAGTGGAAAATAGTCTCACTAAGAATCCATTTGGAAGTGTATTGCCTCCGGAGCTAGGGTTGGCTATTTTATTTTATTTTATTTTTTCCAAATATGATTTTTTTTTCCAGAGCACACTCTTTTTTTCAAATCTGAATTTTATTTTGGAAAGAACACTATTTTTACTTTACAGATCTGAATTTAGGTTTTTGTTTGCCCTAACCAAAAAAAAAGTTAGTTTTTCAAAAGTTTTGATCACAGATTCAAATCAAAATGTGGAGGTGACTAACGTGATCAACGTCCTCACCAAATCTTCAGCTGGAAAGAAGAAAAGAGCCCTCTTCTAGATTCAGATCACTGCCAGATTGCAAATTAAAAAAAAAATATCTCATTTCTTTGTTAGCTCCATTGCCTCTCACACATGCATTTTCTAGGCGGCCACTTTGAACACAGCAGATATGCTCCATCCCTCGGTTCCCTCACATAGTCACAAATCTATTCGGAAGTATTGTGACACAACAGATCTGATCAGGAGATGCTCCAACTATCAGTGCTCCAATTCACATGCAAGTATTCTTAGCGGCTGCCTAAGCTCTTCATATCTCATCTGCAATGTCCAGATATGCATTCAACGGAGGCAAAAAAGTGGGCTTGACCTCGCTGGAGTTTTATTCTGCAAATTTTGTTAGGCCAAATGTTGCTAGCATCATTTCCCCGAGGGCTGGATCTAAACTTGGATTTGTTTAATCTTGGTATCAGCAGCACTGTATCAACTAGTTCTCGCGGTCGCCACTCAGAGAACATAATAATTCATGCCTCGACACCATGCATCAGATAAATTGTCAATGTGATATTCAAAGGTCCCTACCCATGAGTGATCTTATTGATCCGCAATTGAGTGGTCCACTTCTGCGCCCACCAGACATATTTGCCACTTCCAGATCGTGTAGCACTTTTTTGGGTCAAATACAAAAAAGAGGGGAACTGAGAGAGCTCACCGTTTGATCATCCAATAATATTGGAGGTTGTGATCTACAAAAGAATATCTATTCTTGAAGATGGTGCTACCAGAAGTAGTCCCAGAAGAATTTGAAGAGGTAAGAAATATCTTAACACCACAAGGTTTATGGCAAAGCTTTAATGGAGACGAGTATGATGTATGGGCAATCAAAGTAATTAATGTGTTAAAATTACAAGATTTGTGGCACTTCATAGTTGAAGAGGATCCCATTGATTCAGAAAAGTTTAATGATTTGACAGAATTCAAAAAAGAAAGAAAGAAAGTTGTTGCCTTATGTCTCATACGAGACAGTATAGACTATTCCCTCAATTTCATTACATTGTAGAAGATGATACTCCAAAGAGAGCATGGGATACACTGAAAAAAGTCTTCAGTGAGGAACCAACCATAGAGTAATATGACTTTGTAAGTCAAGTCAAGAACCAGGATTCCCACACTGAAGTGGAAGATAGTCAAGATGAATGTGTCTATGAGGGATCCACTGATGATGTAATCCCAACAAAGGTTGTTGATCCAATTATGTTTGTTGATTATAGAAAAATCAAACCTATCAAAGTAGAAATTTCCATTGATGTGAGTAATAGTATCTCCGAGAAAGAGACACTTGATAGCAACATGAAAGCTACAATAGTTGTTGATACTGAGAAACATCGACTTGACAACAACACCAAATAAACAACAACATGCAGTCCACCCAAAAACCAGAAAACCAAAAGTTTGAGGGATATCTATGAGCAGGCTCCTATTACTGATGAGCATCTACAGTATGCTTTGTTTTCTTATGATCCCACATTTTTTAAAGAAGTAGTGAAGGATGCATAGTGGGTTCAAGCAAATGAAGAAGTCAATAATGAAGTAGCTGTCATTGATGAGAAACACCAAGATGTGAATGCTCTCCCAGAAATGCTGAAATATATTCATATTTTTTCTAACAAAAATTTTCAGTGTGGAGGTAAAGATGACAACCAGAAGAATCATGTTGAAACAGAAGATGAAGACTTGCACTATGTTCCAGATGATGAAGAAGAACAAATACTTAGCGTCAAGATCCATAAGACAAAGAAGAATAATTCCAAGTACACTTCAAGGAAGAAATTGAAGCTAAAGTTTTTTAACTGAAATGTAAGCCTAGCTGAGACATAGACCAGTAGGCATGTTTTGGCATAAACAATGCTGATGATGTACTACCAGTTGATATTAAGGGGGTGTGTTGAAGATTCAAATCTCACTAGTAGTTAGTTAGTGAGTTAGGCCATATGTGCTCTTGTCATTTGTATTTCCTATTTAAATAGTTCTCAATAATCAGAAGGCATGTAATCTTCCTATTGTGCTTCTCCGGCTTCATTCTATTCTTTCACATAAATAGTAGAGATGTTTGAAGAAATTGATATTTTTATGGTTTAAATTAAAATGGATTCTATCACTCTATACTTTGCACATTGAATATATACAATTCTAATAACTAAAACTGCAATTTCAATAGAATTTCAACATAATTTTAGCTTATATGATTGAATTTTTTTGTACTATGAACTAGGTGGGAAATGGAGTCGCAAACGATTACTATGACAATGTGGGAACTATACAATATTCGTGGTCTCATGCTTTGATATTGGATAATACCTTCAATGCTATTATGAACAACTACAACTCTAAGGAAGAGAATTATTCATTGGCCTATAATAGTTACATTGACTATGCTTGGAATAATGAGATGGGTAACATAGATCCCTATAGTATTTATAGCCCACCGTGCACGCAACCGATAGGGAATTAGAGGTTTTCTAGATTAAAAAATTTGGTACAAACAATCTCTCTTAAAACTATATATTCTCGGTCTTGTATAAGTTTAAGTAATGATGTCTCAAATTATATTATTTTTATCTGGTTATGCATTTAACAGATCACTGCAAGGAAAATAGCAGGTTATGACCCTTGCATTGAAAACTATGCATATATATATTATAATCTACTTGATGTGCAAACAACACTTCATGCTAATGCTACACATATTCCCTATAGTTGCACTAGCTGCAGGTGTGTATTATATTTTTTCACATTTCCTTTTTATTTTTCTCCTTTTGGTTGATTCTTCAGCGAATCAATTGAAATGACTGTTTAGTTTCTTCTTGTGAATGGAAGCAAAGGTCTTCTAAATTACTGGGAAGATAGGGCTTTGTTCATTATTCATATGTACAAAGAGCTTATTGCAGTTGGGATTACAATTTTGGTTTTCAGGTATCTTCTCCTCCTAAATGAAGTATTATTTTCATTTTCACTGAATGTTAAGTAATACAACCACTTAAGTTGTGGCTTAAGTGACACTGCTATTTAACTTGTAGCTAGATAAAGTACTAGAATAAACTATGAAGTTAACTAGCTGATCTTAAAGGTTTCACCATTATTTTCATTTTTACTAAAAAGATAAATAACCCAACCAGTTAACTTATGAAAAAATAAACTACTAGCTTTACTAAGCTCATCTTAACTGTTTGACCATAAGTTAACTGACTACTTGAAAACATATTTTTTTCATCTTTCTGGCTTTTTCCTCTTCCACCACCAATTAGTTATAAAAATAATCAAATTTATCTAACATCTCCACCCATTAAAAATAAAATTAGCTTATAATGTTTAAGTATATTTAGTCTATTTTTAAAAAAATCATTGAATGAATCTGACCACGACTTATAGTGATTCTATTTCTATTCACTTAATTATATGCATTACAAACTATGAACACCAAAATCCAAAATAGCAAACTGTAATGTTTCGAGTTACTAACATATTGAAGTGAATAGTATATTCAATGCACTTTTGCTTCTATGATTTATATAAGAGAGAAATTAGTTGTTTTGTCATTTGCTAGAATTGGAAATGTTGATATCTTCATGTGCAGCGGTGATACTGATGTTGTATTTCAATTGAATGCAACAAGATTTTCTCTTGGCCAACTTCGTTTTCCCATTGCAATTCCATGGTATCCATGGTACTCTAGGAATTAGGTGGGCCTTATGAAAGGGAACAAATCAAATTTAGAACCTTTTTGTTATATGTAACAAATATTTCCCGATTCGAATAGCTTTCATCTTGATACTAAGTTTCACTAACTTGTTTATAACAATGGATAAAACATTGGAGGATGGACTGAAGTATGAAAAGGTCTGACCTTCGCAACTATATAGGGGCCAGCCATGAAGTGCATGCCACTGTAATCCTGGTCTTGTATTTCAACTTGGTTTCGAGCTGGCATATAGATGATATTAATGAGAAGGTATTCTACTTTTTCACTTTAGTTTTTCCAGGTTAATCTAAAATATGAGAAAGTTCCATGTCCACTCTAGTTCCATCTCTTCATTACATGGTCTTATGGTAGTGGGAATGCTCAATAAGTGTAGGAATGGATGGATTGTGTTTCTTTACTAATATATAAAAGCAATATGGATATGCTCTTGATCAATAATCCATCATTTTAGCTGGAACAGTCATGAATATGTTTCTATTGTTGGACCAAGCAATTTTTTGTGCATGGAGTCTTCACAGTATGATACTATCATTTGTTTTTGGTTCTTAACGGTGTAGAAAATTGTTTCTTGTTTAAATAAATTCCACCTAGTTAAACAAAACAATTGTTAGCATGATGATTATATTGCATGTAAGGGTGCAAATTGCAAAAATATATTGAGATATAAGTTCTTAGATATATAGAATCTAAATGAACAAGCATAAACATTCAGGCTTCAAATGGCCTATAGTGTCCAAAAATAATTTATATTGAAGTAAGTACATAACTCATCTGAAATTTGGCTTATTAGACAGAATTGTCTTGAGTCCAAGTCTCTGAAGTTTTCTTTCACTTGGTGAATGGATTAAAAAACTATTGGGATTAGATCTTTTAAGTATGTTGGAAACATTGGGCATCAAATGTGTTTTAATCAGTTGGTGTCATTAATCATCCTCTTCTTCTATGCTTCTTTCTTAGAATCAGACAAATCTCAAGTGTTGCAGGGGAAAGGGGTCCCTAACTCGATGGATGGATTGGTTCCTATCTGAACTAGGTTTGGGAAAACACTAGACCTGAATTGATTTGGACAGGTTTACTAGAAAGGACTGGTCAGACTTGGTCAGTTTGGTTGAAACTAGCTGGTTCTGATAACACTTGTAAAGGACCACAAATTATTGCAAAATTAACACAAATGTCTTCTCTATGAGAAACAAGGGATTTGATTTATCAATTCATGGTTTTTTTTATCTGTCCCAAATCCTAGATATGACCTACTCAGACTTTGTTTAATGCATCAAATTCAACATAGTGGGAAAAATTTGCCAGCTATTTCCATATTAGATATTACAGTTATATAGAGCTAGATAGTTCTTATGTACTTGTTTTGAATACTATACACAACATATTACTTGAGGTTGGTTTTTTATAGTACATTTTGATTATTGGTGGATGTAGATATTAAAAAAACTCAATAAAAAACTTAATGGGGAATATTGGACATGGAACAACTTGAAGAGGCTCTGCTGGGCAGTTGCTCCTATTTTAGGTTCTATGATGGAGGACCAGATACATTATGTTTTCTGCAACTAATATTTCTGGTCTTCTATAGTTGTTTGTTCCTTCTATTCGTATTCCTATTTATTTACTAGATGCTTATTATTGCTACAACTAGGATCTTATAATGTTTGTTTCTCTGTCAAAACAATATCCAAGCATTTTTTAATTGGACAGTTAAAAGTTGTAAATAGAAAATAGGACCGTGTAATGTTTTCAACTATGTGTATAAGGTAGGGACTCTTATTTGAACATGGGTTGTTTCTGTCCACATAATAGATCATTTCACATATAGGTGCTACTAATAAAACAACAAATTTAATCCCTTCCCAAAATTGATCATCTAGAATCATATTTTTTTTACCTCAATGGTCGTTTGATCATTGATGTAGATTGCTTCCACGTCTCCCACATCTCATTGAAAATCATGAAAGGTTAAATCCCCCTTTCTGTCCATTAGCAGTTGAAGGAAAGTGTAATAAGTGACCATTATTGTATCAATTAGTTTAAGCAACTCCTTTGGAAAAATTGGGTTGGATTTCTTTTCAATGGTGATGGTTACAAATGGACATTTGAATTTTGGGCTGATTTTAAATTAGCTTGGCAATGTAGTGAATTTTTCCAATTTCTTCTACCACTTTATTCAAAGAATGCATAGAGCATGATGCATGAACATATGCATGTAATCTTATTGGTCATCAACCATCCTTCTTCACAAACAGGGGTTGCACCTAAGATTGCTTTGACAACATTAGATTGATCCTTGAGAATTCCTTTACATAGGTGGTTTTTCAAGAATATTGTGTTATTCACATGACCAAAACAATTAATTGACCTTCAAAAATATGATCATATATGCAAGAGATTAATGTTTAGAAATGGATTCTTCTGACAATCTATCCAACCATCATTAAAATGGAATTACCATTGATACTACATGAATCCTTTAATGGTACTTCCACCTTCTCAAGGTGTTTCTCCTTGTTAACCATAATTATTTGTAGATTTCCATAACCTGATGGCTTTTAGTTGCTGGTTCATTGTTAATAATAAGGACATTTTGTTCAAATTACCATGAACCAGTTTCATTGAAAAAAAATGTTGCAATGCAACAAAAAGATGATCACCCTACCTACCCTTCACAACAAACATATAATTAACATCACCCATTTTAGCTCTTTGACGTGATGATGGTGGACTATTTTAAGATTTCAAATGCATATGCTAATCATTGCAAGCATCATGATGGATTTTTCCTTCATTAACTTATGCTCTGTTTTATCCCTTAGAACATATATCATCCTTAAACTTCCTACAACAAATCCATATGAGTGTTAAATGCCTTTCCAAAAAAGTGATATCACTTTCATTTCTTATTGTTGTTCATCCCCTTTTGCAAGTATGAAAAGTACTATGTTTTTTCATTAAATGAAAACACTAAGATGTTGGTCCATACTGTTGTTATATTAGATAAATATTTTCTTATTGTTGCCACATGGAAACTATTGTGATAACCCAGATCTATAAGTAATGGTTCAAGTAATCCATTAAGGTATAAATTTCTTGTCTCGATACTCTGTTTTGTGCATTGGTTGACCCCATATCTAACACCATCCATAAAATGCAGATATATTGCTGTCTATTTTATCTATTTTGGTTCCCAAAGTCTTATAATATACTTGTTTCTTACAAAAAGCTAACATATCCAAGAACATTTTGGAATTAATACAATAGCTTAGAAACATTATCTTGTTTTGTGTATATTGGGGAAGCATTGTTCTGTTTACATCTTTAATAGAATGGACCCAATACATTCAGTCCATATGCTTATAATGTTATCCATCCTTACATAGATTTGAAAGTGTGTCTTTGTGCTCTTATCTTATATACATTTCAAGTCATTGAAGGGATATGATATAAAGGTTAACGTTCTAAAGTAATCTCTCATTTTTTTCATCAACTGAAAGACTATTTTGTGGTCTAAATAGTAATCTAAATATTGTTTTTATCTTAGATTTGAGAAATATAAACTCTATATTCACAATACCTCTTATTCGTTGATGCATGCTACTATAGTGCTTTGTAAGTGTTTAGATGATATAAGGGTCAAGTTACATAGGGTATTTTAGACTGGTCAGTCACCTTTTAGTATACTATATGGAAATTGTCCTTGACAAGTTACACCATTGGTATTTGTTCGTTTAAATTTCTATGCCTTTGTTGATTGAATAAATTTTAGAAGGTATGATAGAATTGTTTAAGAATTTCCATGGGTATCCTTTTATTTCCAAAGGATATTTTGAGCACTAGGTGACCTTTAACATGGTCAGGTGAAGATACCAAGGGTTTTTATGCCAAAGGAGGATGCTAGACATCCATGGACATGAAAAACAACTCAAATCACCACGTGGGACCTCTAAGTGGAGATATAGGTTCCATTAGAATACTTTTTATGCTATGAGCCTTTGAACCTATACATGGTTGAGGGAGGAAATATATGTCTCATCCCCTAAAGGAGTATTTTAAACATCAAACTTGAAAAATCATACATTGAGGTCTGCATAAATTTTCTCTAGCTTGTTGCTGACACCCTGTTCTTGAACCTATGAAGATATGGTAATCAAGTAGGTCATGTATATGTGTATCCTATCGTCAAATTTTTCGTTATCAGTATTTCTTTTAACCTTAAAATTTATCCATCAAACGATACAAGCTCTGCTTGCAATTTATCAAAATGTCATGATATACCTGAACAGAGTTGGTGAGATGAGCATTGAGTAATGAAACTTGTGAATCATGTGCCATGAAAATTTATCGATGACTCTCTATTAGCTTATATTGAATTGTAAGAATGGTTGGTAATCTGCTCAGTAGAGTTCCAAAATGTTTCTGGTTACTATTATTTTGAGGCGAGGTATCTCATACAAATTTTTCTCGTGTTGATTTTAGGCTGCACTGGATTTAGTTAATTTCTCTAGGTGATATCTAACTTAAAGGATTTTTTTAAATGCAAGCCAAAGGTGTGAAGCCTTTATCACTTTATGAAATTGCAAATTTGTTCAATAGTCTTCGAATAACTGTTTCTACAGTACTTGTGAGTATAGTCGTGTGTATGTATCTTTACAATATCTTGTCTCTGACTCATATATTGACTACATGAAAAAATAATCTCTTGTAGGATCCCAATCCTAAAAATTTAGTTGTAAGTACCACATTTTATTTTGTGGCTACCAAAGCCACACTTTTCTTGGTACAAAACTAACTACTCAGTACAATTATTTTCATTTTTCATTTCTTTAGTTTTCCCAAATAATGCTGTGCTTATTTCATGTGTTTTGATGCATCATATTAGAGTTGAAACATACCCATTTGATAAAACACAATTGTGGATGGTTGTTGCACTATCTGATCTCCTGATGTCATTTAAGTAAGCTATCTGTCTACTTACTCTTATTTTTATTTTTACTAAATGAAAATGTAAGTACTCTTATTTTATTTTCACATTCAATTGCATGTTTAAGGATTTCATCAAGGAGAAGCTTTTCAATAGCTACTCCTTTGAAACAGCTTCATGACCAAAGTGTTCTTTTTTCAAATGCATTAATATCAGATTGAATTTCCATGGCTGATATGGTGTATGAATAACCTCTTTGTACTCCTGTATGCAGGACCCAGGTTGTATTGAAATTCAAACTCAAGCCTTCATTGGACAGAAGGTATGCCATTGCATTTATTTTTTTGTAAACATCGATAAATGACACATTACAAAAGGAAGATTCCACCTGTTTTAATTGAGCTAATATTGGGAGAAAAAATGGATAGTTTGTTATCCATCCTAAACCTAGCAGTGATCCAATTAATATAACATTTTACATTGAATTTGAGATTTCCAAAAAGGCGATATCTTGCAATTTTTTCAGTTTCTTCCTAGCCTACTAAAATGATAGTGCTATTTCCTATATATTTTTTTCTCATTTTTAGGTATTTTGTTTTGTCCGTTCCAAATGTCATAATATTTTCAAAATGAAATTTAACACTCGAAAGGTGAAGTGGACTAAAGAATAATAAATTTACATGGAAAAGAACTTACTAAGCTATCTTTTGTGTGCCCATGAAACATGTTGACATGTTTTCCCATTTTTCCTATGTGCCACAATTTTCATCCAAACTTGCAATACAGATGATTACTTATTTGGGTATATCTCTTTGCACTTAGATAGTTTCCAGAACGAACTTCGATATTAGTCAATTTTTGCAACAATAATATTTTTTTAACAATTTTGAAGAATGCAAGGAAAACCATTTCATTTTTTGTACCATACCAAATACTTAAGGCCATGTTTGGATGTGGATGGAGTTAATTTGATGAAATTATTAGACATGGAAAATTTTCAGTTAATACCATTGCTTTGAAAAAAATTGGACACAATGCTCGAGTTTGAGAGAAGAAGAAACAAACCTGAGAGATATGATAGAAATGTTCAAAATACTTTGAAGGCCATCAAGAATATTGAGGAAGTTTGTGTTAGGAGGGAGGCTAAATTATGCGAGAACATGTTTGTCTCATTCTCTTCAACTTTCCTTATAAAAGAGTCGAGGGATAGTAACTGAAAATTAGCTAATTGGTTATCTTCTAGATAACCATATTTTATGTTAACTTCATACTTATTTTAAATTCTATTCTCCCATTAAATGAAAGAGTCAATCTCATGATGACATTACAAGGATAGTGTATGTCTTGTCGTTGGTGAAGTTGGATCTAAAGAGAATTGGGGCCAAATTCCTAGAACAACCCAAAGGATCCTAGAAGAACATAATTTTTTGTACTTAGTTTGACTCTAAATCATGGCCATTTTTTTTTCCCATATGTGGTTACGGACATTTTTTCCCATATGTGATTGTGAATTCACAACTTTGAAGCAAAGATTGTCCTATGTGAGGTCATGTAAAGGCATGGAAAATATATTTTAGTAGTGGAAAATAATGGCTACAATGCAATCAAGTGATATCGCGTTCTTAATTGTATTCATTAAATACCAAATATGTGTATATGCTACACAATTATTGTTATAATATTATTTTTCTATTGTTGTGACAATGCATAAAAGTTCTTTTCTATCAACAACGTTTATCTCTAATCCCAAGCATCACAAACCAAAATTGAAATCATTTGGTGAATCAATTGACAATCGATTTTTGCATTAAGAGTCTGTGTTTCCATAAGGGTTTATTATGTAACATTTGTAATAGTGCATTGTTTTAGGGTTTTCTATTTTCCATGATTATTTCTTTTAAAATTGAGTTTGTTGAAACTCTCACATATTTTCCAATGGTTTCACTATATTGGGCGGTTGTAAAATGTGTCCTAAAATTGTAATAAAAAGGAATTTGGTGAGTATAGGAATTTTATTTCCCATTCAAGAGGGGATGTTTGATGGTGCATTACTTGACTGCTAATTGGTTATCTTGGATTGGTTATCATTGAAAATATTTTTTTGTGTAGAATGTGATGAATTAACATTAAAAAATAATGATTATCAACTTACTATAGATACATAATGGATTACCTTGTAATAGTCATTAAAGTATTTCAAATGCATTTATTTAGTGCAAAAATGACTTGAATGATTAGTACAGCATAAGCCATTATGGATCTATAATAACTTGATAATAATTACTTTGTATGCTTCAATAATACAAATTTGTTTGAATTTCATCATTATCAAGCAATAACAACTTCTTAAAGGGTGTTAGCTCAATGGTAGAGAACCTGCCTAATTATAGGCAGGAGGTTGGTGTTCCAATTCCTTCATACCCTACCATAAATTTGTGACTACAAAAAAGACTAAATTCGCATATATACGACTATTACTAGCTAATTTTTCATATCTAGTCATATTTACCTTAGTCATTAATATGTTATCATATAGTAGTATATTTAGTCGTATATTTGGTCATTAATTGTTGCCGCTTCAGTGATTAAATCAATGACTAAATCCGTGACTAAATCAATGACCAAATCATTGACTATGAATGACTAAATCAATGACTAAATAATTTCCTATGAATGACTAGATCAATGACTAAATCAATGACTAATAATTCAAACTATTAATGACTAAGTGAAATACGACTAAGTTAGTCAAGATATAAGATAGTGGAAATTAGCTACTATTAGTCGTCGACTCAAAAATAGTTGTTTATAGCCAGAATTTAGTCATTTTTTTAGTCATTAATTTCTCATTTTGTACTAGTGATAAAATATAAATGTAGTTAGCCCAATTAATCCTATCCTCTTTAACAAATCTCATAAAATCAAAATTGATCTATTCTTAAGAAATAAGATTACTCCTAATCAAATTCAATCTGATTCAAGTATAATAACCTTGAGATATTCCATTTGAAACCATATGGTAGGGTAAAATATGGAGACCTTCACAACCTACCCAAGTATCAAACCCAATTCAAAATTTTTCACCAGCTCCCACCTTCCACACTAAGCAATCATTGATGGAGGGAAAATAAGTTATAACATCTTTCCAAACCACTAAGACATTTTTATAGAATTTATTCAGAAGACAAATCCATTGCAATACTAAAACAAGGTTGATGTATTTTCCTTTTATAAAATTGAATCAAAGGACCTTACCTTTTAAGAGCCTCGAAACATTTTTTGCAGCAAGAGCTATTGCAAATGAGTGAAGATTTGTAATCTCCCACCCCCCTAATTCTTTTGGAAATTTAATCTTTCTACAAGGCGAAGAAAAATTGATTTTATTGTTGTCACCCATCCATAGAAATTGAAAATAGATCTTTATAATAAAAACTAAAGTTCCTTATGGAAGAAAATGTAGAGAAACCCAATAAACAAATATTGCTTCCCAATAAAATCAAGAAGAATCATTCCACCCCCTCTAGAAATCCATTTGTTGCACAAAAAATATATCCTCTTCTCAACCTTGGAAATAAACCAAAAACAATCTTATTTTCATTATCCACTAAGTTTAATAGAGAATCCAAAATACTTAATAAATTATTCCAAAAAAACTTCATTAAATGGAAACATAGAAGATATATCATCTTTCAAATTCTCATCAATACCCATGAAGGAGACAAATGACTTGGTTGTTAGAATATTGTGAACATGTGAAATAATATCATAACACAATATAAACTATGGAAATCATTACCAGTCTATCCCTCTATCCGACCAAGCAACTTAAAAGCATGAAATAAAATTGGAGAAAAGAGAACAACAAAACAAAATCGATGTACGTGGTATACCCAATATGGGCTATGTCCATGTGAAGGTTTGCATCTTCCATTATTCTGAAAATAGATCTCTGGGATTACATGGAATCCTCACATATGCATCACATCAATCTCCATCACCCAATCATGTCACAATCATGTGTGTACAAATGACACGCACAACATGTGATGTGTGATGATGTACATTCAACACATACCCAAAACGGTCTCCTTTACCTCTCTTATATACCAAGAGATTTGGATTACATTACATACCATAACACATGTTAGACAAATGAATTTCCACATATTTATATAGAGAATGGTTAGAAAAAATATAATTGCAATGATGCATGTTGGATAACTCTATTTTATCATATTAGAGTTATTTTATTCCTTTGAATTATATTTTACCAATATTTTTTAATCTCATATTACTTCCCGTACCGTAAATTTGATTGTGTTTCTTACTTGGGAGAAGAGGTATTCAAAGTAGATCCTCAGTCGTTTCTTAACCCTAATTGGGTTAGCTAAATAATGTTTTAAGGTACCAAAGGTTGCACTAAGATGTAAGAGAGAGGGTCCTAAATTATGCCCAATCATATTTGACTATGATGTAATAGACTTGTTTTAGGTGGTTTACTTAGTTTCTTCTATTTGACTCTTCTTACTTCTATACATTTCATAAGAGTACGTCCCCTGCATTTTTTTTAAATTTTATTACTTAATCTTACAAGGAATTCTAAAAAACAACTTTCATAGAGACACATTTAGCAATCCCTTTAAATATAAAATCCAACAAAAATCCCTTTTCATAGCCACACAATCCATTTCAAATATAAAAGCCCCTTTAAATATAAAAATCAATATGGTATTATGCTTTAAATATTGAGTGTTGTTAAAATTTATTTAACTATAATTAATTTCATTGGTATTGAAATTTATTTAGATATGATTGAAACCTTTATATACCATTGAGTTATAATCATTTCTTACATTAGAATTGGGGTTGATTTTCATAGTTATTCATCGAAGTTAAAAACAAAACCATGGTTTTCAATTTTAAATGCACCTTTCCAAGCAGTGTGTACCTCCAAAATGCATACTACTTTGCTAGGTGTGAGAGGTGTGAGTACCTCCTAAATGCATACTAATTTGCCACATGTGAGAGGAAGTGATGTTTTAATTTTGGCAAAAAATTAATGACGTATTTTTTATGTTTAGCTATTTCTCTAAGTCGATGTTAATTCTTTCTTAATTTTTATAGAGGTTGAACTTTAATGAAAGTGGTTTCTAAACCCAACTTTTAATTGCAAGTAATATGGATATGGTGGGTGTATATTGTATAATGTTAGAGGCTATCATTTATGATTTGTGTTATATTTTGTTAGAATATAATCCGTTAGGGATTATTGTAAATAAATAATAAATAGGAATATGAATAGATGCATAGGAAGATGAAATGGCTGGTTCTCAACCGCCACATTGTAATATATAAATATTTGCATTTGGCTATGTAATACAATTGAATCGGGAGTTATTACCAACAAGTGGTATCAGAGCCTCGCTGCGTGCCTGCCATAACTCCTGCCTGTTAGAATATTAGATTTTTTTAGTATATAATAAAAAATAATCTTTTTATCGCTTAAATTTTTTAATAAAAAATTATTAATGAAAAAATTTTACACTAACTTTTTTTTTAATAAAACTTTATATGTTTTGAAAAATAAAAACCTGTTAATGAAAAAATTTTACACTAACTTTTTTTTTTAATAAAATTTTATATGTTTTGAAAAATAAAAGCCCAAAATGTAAAAAAACAAAAATTACTCTAAAATTCTAACCCAAGACGAAATGAAATTCCAACCCTGATCATCATCATCATGCGCTATTCCCATACTATTTGCAATTCATGTCAAGGGCCAAACCACAAGCCAAATCAGGTTTTGCTTACTTTTGACAACTTGTTTAGACAACATTTGATATTGGATCAGTCGGCTTGACATGTTCGATAAGAACAACTCTTGGATCAATACGACAATATTCTTCCACCCATGAATTGGAAGTGATGCCATCCTCTTGAGCTTGTTGCTGTTCATATTTGACCAACGGATAAATCTTCTGTCCATGGCCCCCTCAAAGTGAAGTAGGGTTTCTTGTCCAAGCTCGCTATTATTATCAAAGGAAGCGGTAAAATCATGGGCATGGACATGAACATGAAGGGATAGAGACAATGCGCACATCCATCCCAATGCTTATGGACATACACGATCTTTAAGGGGAAACTATCAATCTGAAAATGAGAAATCATTAAGGGGAAGCACTGGTGAATCATACTGATATGGTAGGTCAAGGCATGGAAGATAACCTAGACGCAGCGGTAGGGGAACATATTCCAGCAGAGAAGAGAGGCGATCAGATCATGGAGGCCAAACATGGATCCAAAAGTTTGATGTTCCATTTTATTAGCCATGCCTAACATATTATTCCATTCCATATCCAATTGGAGCTCGAACAGAAGATTCCCGGTGCAGATAAAAAAATTTCCCATGTAAGCAAGTTCATTAAGTAAAACCCCATAATTTATACTATATGCATTATTGTGTTGAGAATATGAAAAAGGGTTTGGGCCATTTGCCACATATTCGATGCATCTGCAGAGAGATTATTTTATGAGAAAAGTCACATTAAAGGTTTGATCATGAACCTGATACATACAATTAAATATTGATAATCATAGTTAGAAGCATATATTTAAAATTCGTGGTTGATCTTTAGTGAAAATGAACTCAAAGGGAGTTTCTGCATTGCAAGCATTTTTTTTTTTTTTAAGGAAGATCAATGTAAATTGGGTGTGGTCGATGTACAGTTGTATCACTATTGATATAATCAATATGTCATCACATGATTCAATTTAGTTACAGAGAGGAAACTAGTAGTTTAGCTAGAGATGAAACTAGTACTCCAGCTAGAGGCAACATGGGTACTAAGAGGGTGCACACCATTGAGAAAAAGAGGGTGCACACCATTCGGAAAGAAGATTGACATTACAACATTGTTATATTGTTGTTATCTGCTTGCAACGGGACACAAATAGAATTGGGTGTACTCATTTCACAGCCACACATTACCATCTCACTCTCAAAGTCAAATAATGACCACTAAAGGAGACTATTTACTGACTAAAGGTGCTATTGATTTTTTGATTGTATAGGTCAGATGTTTAATATCCCTTGCATAGGTCATATGTTTATGTAATATTCATATCCGGTTTCCTGAGTATTGAACTTTGTTTTAAGTATGGTATTTAAATATTTTTCTCATATAAATTTGTCGTATTTCTCTTTTGAATCAATACCAAATATTTGTATTATGAGCATATTATATTGTAAGGGCCCATTGTAGTAAGCTTAAAATCAAACCTTGTATATCCAGAAACCTACATCCATTTTTCAACAGTGCTCACTACAAGCGTTTGATGAAACCTCAACAAGAACTTTCACACATAGTGATTGAATAGTAATCTACATCACTTTGTAGTACACAAGTGTTTCACAAAACTCTAGAGCCAAGTTGCATTAGAAGAGGGATCATAAGATTGTTTGACCAGCTCCCATAAATGGTAGAGACAAACATTGATACCTGCAAGAAATGTTCTGCATATAAGGCCAACTTGGTGCAAAAGGTTGAGAGGGAGATGTGGCAATGACGTCGATCGACTTTTGGGCCAAATCGTCAACTCTGTATAAAATAATCCATTTATAAAACTAAATTAATTATATGATAATTATTAAAAAAAATATAATATATAACCAATTAACATAATTTATATAATAAAATAATAATAAAAACAAAAAATATAAAAAAAAAACAAAAAAATATAAATTTTATCGATCCCAAGAGTTTATACATTCGATGTTTGTACTTCATGTAGTCGATGTCAGGTAGTGATGATGTTAATCAATCCAAGTATGCGTAAAGAGTTGATGCCGATACTCATTATGCTACTCCATGTAGTCGATCCCAGAGTTGATACACGAGTCAATGACTTCTTATGCAAGGAAATATTCATTAGAATATTTTTATTGAGGGCGATTCTTACAAACCTTGGTGCCATGAGTTTTATCTCATATTTCCTATTTCAAATGGGGAACTTGCATTTATACATGTTATTTATACTGGTAACTTTCCTTACCATTTTTATTGTTCGACCTCTTTCCTTATATATTACTTTCTTTGAGAAGGAGATAATCAGTTAGTTATAGGTCCCATTCTACCTTGTTTCTTGGTTTCTCTTTCAAATGACATTCCTTGACAGGTAGATTCAGAAGGTAGGGAAGCCAAGATCCATTTGGTTCATGATAGAAAGGAAGTTATGCTACGAGGAATATCCAGTCTCTTTACCAAGAAGGTGCTAGTAGATTGATTGCTCGGAGTGAACCATTAAACTAGAGAAATTGGGGAGTACAACTCAAGGATGGGGAGTACATATGTTGAGGGAACTCATTGGGAAAAAGGACATTACATGGCAGGAGTGAAAGAAAACTCCAATTAAATAAAATTAGAATATAGATTGATATGCATGGCTTACACCCAGCTAGGAATGGGCTAGTAGATTATAATAATTGGTTGGGTAGTATACCCCATACCAATTGGCTTTACCTAGTATACCATACTACTAGAAGACCAGCCATTACAACAAGTCTACCATACACATAGGATTATCACCTGCCCCATAGTCTTTACCTAGTCCCACATCCCACCGCTCTACTAGACATTACTACTTTTCTGATTCATTGTTCGTTTAACCTAGTCCACACAATAAAACAAAAAATATAAAAATAAATTAAATTTTCTTTATATAATAAAATAATTAAATAAAACAAAAACAAAACAAATCTATATAACTTATACCAACAAATAATAAAAATAAAACAAAACCAAACAAATCAAAATAATTTATGAAATAAAATAAAATAATGTATATATGAAAAAAAAAACTATTTTCAAAATAATATAATAAAAATAAAAATATATATCTATAAAGAAACAGAAAAAATCTATTTTCATGTGCATCTCGACCCAACTATGACCCAACTAGTTTACCAAATAGTTGTGCACCCGCCTCTACGACAATGGCATTCATGGCCAATGGCTGATTTTCCTTAACCACCATCCTTCAATTCCGATTATTGCTCAACCTGCTAGTTCATGTCAAATAGCCTATCCATTGGCACCAAACATTGGAGGGTTTGGCAGGTTATGGATATGGATATTGGTAATACCCGTTGAGGAGATTCAGATCGATATTAATTACTGTTGAGAGTTTACAATTTCTCTATTTAATTGCCATAGCTGCCATGGATAAAGCAGCATTGGAAAGAACCTGGAGACTTTTGAAGAGACGGGCCACGAATTCTGCACCTCTGGCATCAACACCACCTTCTTTGCTTACAAAATTCCAAAATCCCTAGTAATTTTATGGATTTACTATGAATTGATAAATTTTTAGTGAATTTTGGATAAAAACCCATGTGTTGTGCGGTCATAGCTGTGCCAATGTTTTTCCATGTTGTTGCTTATTAATTTTTGCACTAGTAGTCTTGTGCACCATCCTTCTTATTACCATGCAATTTTTTATTTATTTTACATGAAATATGACTTATATTCCTATGACCATCCATTGTAGCGAAGGTAGTCTCACAACTTTTTGAAGTTAGGAGGGTTTCTAGCCAAAGTAGTCAGGAAATGCAGACTCAAAATATTGGATACCTTTTCATAGGAAGTGCGGTCATAGGGTTTCCACCCAAAGGAGTAAGGAAATGCAGTTTCAAGGGCTCAAATGTTCCTAAAAAAACAGACAATTTGAAAATCAAGTTGGATTACCTTGTCCCATGTCCCAAAATGCCTTAGGTAAACAAGATGGACCACTGCAATGAAGAAGAGCCCAAATTGTTGCCATTTTGTTCTGAGCTTTGGTGTTCTCTTCCAATCTAAACTGCAAAACCTCCTCACATATTTTCTCAAGGAACGCTTGCTGAAACAAGATCATTGCTTTTCCCCATTCTAGCTTCTCCTAAAAATAACCAGGCTCTCTCCTGCTTGATTTGAGATGCTCAACAACAACCATTCTCAAAGGTTGGGATCATTTGCTTAAGGGTACTAGGAATGCAGTCAATGAAAACAAAAAAGGAATAGAACCATGGATATTTGGTGCATGCACTTGAAAAAATTTAGCAATTTCACTTTAAATTGTAGGTCTTCCCAAATGGCATATTCATTGTTGGACTCAAATTCTATTATTAAGTTCGATTGAACGAATAGACTCAACCTGGTAGGAGTTATAGTCTGTCGATTTCAATTATGGAAGGAAACTATACTACTGTGTATGCAACTAGTGTTTTCAGGAAGGAAAACTAGCTTGATGCATCATCTTAATAAATCCAAAATAAGTCTAAACCAACACTGCTCTAGAGGTGTCGATGTTATGGTATTTTATTGCACTTGGCCGCCACAACGACTTGATAATTTCCCACTATTTAATCCAACGAGTTCTGTAGGTTCCATGAACAAATTCTATTCACCTCAATAGGCATTCAAGTCACCAACTAGGAAAAGAGGTAACATACATATCTCAAAGTACTCTGCGAATTATTCTTAGTTTAAATATGACAGTCGATGGATTTTAACATAATTTGGCTGATCAATAGAAAAATAAGGGATTAACAACAGTCTTGGTCACTGGATATTACAATGACAAATGATTAGTTTGTCATTGTAATAGCTTGTTAACTTCACAGACTACTGTCAAACTTTGGGGTCTATTTTCTGAAACTGAATGTACATTTTATCTTGAGATACTGGTAGGCACAGTTTTAATTTTTATTCAAAACATCTAACGGCTAAGCCATTCTCTTCATCTAAAATCCCAGTAAAGTAGTTGATAATTTAGCAATTTGCATTTTAAACTGTTGATTTTTTTTAGGTCGTATGTTAAGAATTTTGTATCAACTTAAATAGAGAAAAATAAATAATTATATACTGAGGTCTGCATTTCAGGCAATGGTGGCCTCAGACTCTTCATCAACATACATATGATAAAGGTTATCACTATACCAATAAGTGGTTTGTCTATGGAGTGTCGTACATGGTTAGTTAGTTGGCACCAAGAAGGGGAAGATCAGATAGGTACTCAATTGATACCAGTAAACCAGAGAGAACCTATTCAATTATATTGTCACCGAACTTGCTTGATTTTTTATCTATAAAGGGAACCTAAGGTTGATGGCAATTAACATTGTTGATCAGACTTGTTTGAAGCTACCTGATCACAAGTGGTTTCTTCTATGGTCACCCATTATGAGGTATTTTCAGTGTTTATCCATTAACATGTGATATCTTTACAAATAAGTAATTGTAATTTTATGGCCTTCCACAACCACTTGATATTGTTAATACAAGAATGATGGTCTAGGTGTATATGGCGTTGTCAGGTTTGAGAGAAAGGATATTGAAGAGATTAAAGTTCTTAGGTCAGCTATTAATATGGTGATTTGCATAAATGGTTGGAACCTAGAAAGAATAGTGGAAGAGCCATGATAAATTAGCCAGAAGCATGTCAAAATTTGCATTGACAGAACCTTGAATCAACATATGCCCAAATTTCAAACTGTCATTTGTTAATATAAGAAGACATGCCATTCTCAATGACTTTTGATGTTTATGCCATTACCTTGTTTACTTACAATCAAACGATGGAATATCTAAGAGGTGAGATCAAGGCCACAATATGTCTATTCTAGCATCCAAGGCCATGAAAGAGAGGAATATTTTGGTAAGATACTGATCTGCGCAAGGAAAACCAAGTCTATGAGGTAATGTTTTCTATCAAGATCATCCTCCCTCGACAAGTCAATTAATACAAGGGTTCCTTAACGGATAATTCATTTATTGATTGACCGCTATGCTGTAGTTTTCCCATTCTTATGTGATAGTGCCTCCTCACAACGTCTCATGGATATAGTGAAAAAGTGAAGTGATTTGTTTATCCCCTAATCAGACAGTTGAGGGGCCCCAAATGCTAGAAGTTTGTGTTGGTGTTGAATAAGAGAGCTATGCACCTAATGTCTAGATGATAGGAGAAATCAATAAGCTAGTTATGTGGGCTGAAGAAGAGAATCTATGTTTCCTCATTGTGGGGAGGAGAGCAAAGAAAGGTGAACATGTCTCAAGCTTGAGAGAATCTGCTCACATTTGTTTTAGACTGCAGACTTGGTGTTTTCACTACTCTAAAACAACAATAATTTAATGGTTCCTAACCTTAGATTAGCTAGAAAAACAATTATCCTAGCACTAATCTACTCATACAGTTTCACTGCCTTGATTGTCTTTCAAATTTTAACTAGAATGTTTCTGATACCTAACAGTTTGTGTTTGCAAATAGTTGAACAAAAGTGTCTTTGCTATCATTGATGATGCATGGTGCCCATATCATCTGTTTTTAGGAATAACTCTTGATTTCTTATTTAAGAATCTGAACTTTTCCAAGTCTTTGAAAACTTGAAGCCATAGAACCTTCAAAAGGCTTATGTCTATAGAAAACTTGGAACTATTCCAAAAAATAATCCTCTTGTTCAAAACCTTTAACAAATGCAAGCAACTTGAATCCATATTTTAGATCAAGTCCGTCCATTACCTAGCATAAACCTCTTTTAAAGCTTGAATAAAGTGATTGAAACCTTTGCACAATGCACATGTTTTTATAATACCGAGCTGTCCAATTTCCTCTTTTTTCTCCCGATCCATGTTGTGTCTTGAATCCTTTTCTTTGGGATTTTATATCCAATAAAGGAAACAGAGTTTGCTTTCCAAAACTCATAGCTATCACTTTCTCTATATAGGCAAGGTAAGGAAATAACAAATGCTTAGAAAACAACTCATGAATAGTAATGACAATAAATTATTTCAACATCCACAGAGTTGCAACTGTCTTGCTCAAAGCTATAGTGATCCAAAGAAACATACAAATCACTTCCAACATACGTGAGATAAATATGTACACATCAAAACAACTTTGTGTGGAAATGGAACACTCAATTGGAGCTCTTTGCTCAAACTGTAGGGCAAGTAGCAATACAAAGGCTAGGAAGGAACCCTTTAGCAACACGATCAAACCATGAAGCCATAGGTGATCCAATCCTTGCTTCAATCCTTGCACCAAAAATTGTTAGCTCCCTTTTCAAGAAGTCTTGTTTTCTTGGGTATCAAAGGTACCCACACAGTAACAAGGACCTACGAAGTTGCACTGAGGACTAATTAAACTAATGCAACCATTTCCGAAAAGTCCTCATACATAATAGAGAGAGTAACAAGTTGTTGATGAAGTTAACACCAAATAACCATTCATTATAGTGTGTCACCTACTTTAGGGAACATGAGAAAGGACATATGGCTCTGATAAAATGAGAAAAATTTATGTTCTCATAGCCATTCTCAACCCAAACCTGAACAAACCAAGGTGAATCCTAATAAAACTGCTTCAATTGACACAAGGATGTGCAAATATTTCGCTGCATGACTTTGTGCTGATTACATTGTTGCCAATTGACATGTTCAATAGCACGTTAAGTTTCTCGTTTTTGCTAATATCCCTAATTGATTCAGATAAACAACATCAGCAAGTAAGATGCATCACAACCTGTGCATTTTTCCATGAGTTCTCAGCAAGACAACCATACAGAAGCAAAAAGGCAAATCGAGTTGGCAAGTATTAGATGATGTATGTGCCCAAATATTCTCATCATTTCTTTGGATTTACATGTTTCTTTTTGAAAAAAGATGTACAAATTTTATTGTAATTTTTTTTCTCCATCCTATAAATGCTACAGAGTAGGATTCCTGGTTTTTTTGCGCTCAGTGGGTTTAATCGACCAAAGTCTGTGGAATCACATTAATAACAACGTTTGTTTGATTGTTTTCTGCACAATTTTTAAAGGCTATGGTCTATGTTATTAGCTATTGTAATCGATTTAGATATTCAGTTGCAAGTATGTCTTGAAACAGTTGTTTCAGTCTTTAAGAAACGCTTGTGTTTGAAGAAGTGTGTCTTGTTCTTCTTCAACCTTGATTGTAATGTTGCATATATTACAGACCCAAGCCCATCCTATTATGTCCTTTAGGACCTACTATTCTAGTAGGTTAGGTTGTGGTCTAGTAGTAGGCCGAATGGAATTTAGTATTTACCACAGTTAATTCAAGTTCAATTCTTGGTACATTCACACTAGGGAATCCCCAAAGCAACATGTCCAAGGATTTTTGTACTGGTCAAATTTTTAGTGGTTATTGTAAAAAATATATTGCATATTTTATCTTTCCAAGGTGTATTAGGCATATTTTGTAAAGGCTGGTTGATTTCATGTAATTCTGATGAAGTGATATTTTGAGGATATGTGGAAGATTTTTGGTTAATTTTCCAAGGTGTATTAGGCATATTTTGTAAAGGCTGGTTGATTCCATGTAATTCTGATGAAGTGATATTTTGAGGATATGTGGAAGATTTTTGTTTAATTTTAGGGAGATTTTAGTTGATTTTAGGAAGATTTGCTGTGCATCATCCCAATTAAAGAGGCAGTTAGATCTTCCGTTTTCTCCAGGGGATGGAGATATCTCTACCAGCGAGTTTCGAAGCTAGTTCTCTCCCCAGATATTCTTATTGGTCAGGTCCTCCCCAATCCAGCAGCCATTGCACAAGTGGAGAATATTATCTCCGACATTCTTTTCTTACATTCCTCCAATCTGGAAACCTTCGATCTTTATAACACAAACGACTGGAATTTTACTCCTCAGAATATATGTAAATGGGTGCACTGTGTAGCGTCCATGAATGTCAAAGCTCTCTCTCTTTGGTATTTTTCAGACTCCTCCATCTATTACGCTGACCCTGACAATCCAAGGGAAATTTTACCTCCTTCCCTTTTCTTATGTGATAGAATCAGCAGCCTCACACTCTACGACAGCATTGTCTCTGAAATTCCAACAGGTGTTGGTGGATTTAACAATCTGACTCAATGTTTCTTAGGTAATGTGGAATTCAAAGATGACACTATTTCTTTCGCAGTGCCCGCTTCTGCAGCGACTTCGACTAGAGTCTTGCGATGTGCCCCAGAAGATCACCATTTCAGCTCCTCACATTGAAGATTTATTTATTGATATTGCCTACGGGCTGGAGATTTTAACCATCAACTGCCCGAAGCTCAGAGAGTTGAGTTTAATTAGCTATACAAAGGATTTGAGAGTGAATGGGATCTTGTTTCAGGAGATCTCTTCCGAAATTAATGAACTTTACATGGATAGAAATGGAACTGTGATAGAGATATCATTGCATATGAACTTACATGGAACAAACAATATATCGGCAGCTCAGAGATGTACCGCGATCACGGGGACATTCAAGCTCCTGAAACGTTTAAGTATTCATTATTTCGGATTCTTGAAATGTTTAAGTAATATTCCTACTACCAACCTGTTCCAAGGGATTCCTCATCTTGAGCGTCTATCTATACCTGGCGAGATTGATTTGGTAAGATTTGTTTATTTGTATTTTCTATCATATTATATGTTGGTGTGGAGTAACAAGCAATTTGTGATTGGTTTTGGGTTTTCAATTTAATGCAGAGATTAACAAAAGATCCAGCCATTCCAACAAGTTTAGAGTCTCCGCTACTTAATATTGGGAAGATACCGACATTTCTCCACCAAAATTATGACGATAAGGAGATCGATGTGTTGGTCTGGTTGTTTGAGAACGCCTCTGCTCTTGAATCCATGGAAGTCAGGGCACCACCACAAGATGATAGAAACGACAAAAAGTACATACAGCTTTTACTGAGAATTCTTGATTCCAATTTCAAGACCTTCGGCTCCAGCAAGAGTATCTGTAACTAAAAAGTAAATTAATATTCTTTTGCTGGAGACGTTCGACACCAGCAATATTATGCGTAACTAAAGATCGTTTTCTGTAGTTGGGTTTTCCTTTATCTGTTTTTAAGATCGTTATAAGATCATTTTCTGTAGTTGGCTTACAGAAGATCGTTTTTCTGTAGTTAACTCTTTTTCTTATTTGCTGAAGAACGTGGCCTTTGTATGAATGTTATCAGTTTGATTGTGGTTGGTACCTTGTATCAATTTAGAGATCCACATTATTTGCCAAGATTGTTTTCTGTAGTTGGCTTAAAGAAGATCGTTTTTCTGTAGTTTTCTCTTTTTCTTATTTGCTGAAGAATGTGGCCTTTGTATGAATGTTATCAGTTTGATTGTGGTTGGTACTATGTATTAGACATCCAAACTATTTGGCGAAGATCGTTTTCTGTAGATGGATTACCAAGATCGTTTTTATATAGTTTGCTCTTTTTCTTATTTGGTGAATAACGTGGTATTTGTATGAATGTTATCAGTTTGATTGTGGTTGGTAATGTGTATGAATTTAGAAATTCACATGAAATTTACTACCTTATAGCTACTATTTATTTCTTTTCTTTTTAAGTATGGATTATGTAATGTGGTTTACCATTTGATTTCTTTTTAGTATGGATTATGTAATTTGGTTGGTCATTGTTAGCATATTATTATGATGATAAGTTATTGAATTTTTTTTTAGAGAGAATGATGTTGAAACTTGGATTATTGATATACTTTGTATCAATTTTGACATCTACATGAAATTTACTACTTACTATAATTTAGTTCTTTTTTAAGTATGGATTATATAATGTGGTTTACCATTTGGTTCTTTTTTCGTATGGATTATGTAATCTGTTTCATCTGTTAGCACATTATTATGATTACTGTGATGATAAGGTGTTGAATCTTTTAGAGACAATGATGTTGCAACTGATATACAAGCACTATAGATGTATAGTGATTATTTATTGATGATGTTATTTTATTATACATAATCATAGATATGTAAATGTTTTGTATATAATTGTTCTTGTGTTTTCAAAGTTATTAAAAAGTTTCATTTTGTTTCATAAAAAGAAAAATGAAAAAATAATTGTTAATAGCATTTGTTTTGAAATTTTACATCATTTTTTATATTATATGTTGGTGTGGAGTAAGGAGGAGATTATGATTGCTTTTGAGCTTTCAATTTAATGTAAAAATTAACAAAATGGCTTTACATAAAATTCCTACTACCAACCTGCTCCAAGAGCTTCATCTTCTTCAGAGTCTATTCATAAGTGGTGAGATTGATTTGGTAAGAATTTTTTTTATTTTGTATTATATTATATGTTGGTGTAGAGTAAGGAGGAGATTATGATTGCTTTTGAGCTTTCAATTTAATGCAGAGATTAACAAAAGATCTCATTCCAACAAGTTTAGAGTTTCAGCTACTTAGTATTTGGAAAGTAGAGGCATTTCACCACAAGAATTATGATGAGAACGAGATCAATGTGTTGGTCTCGTTGCTTGAAAACTCCCCTCCTCTTGAATCCATGGAAGTTAGGGCACCACATAAAGTACATATAGCTTTTACTAAGAACTCTTGATTCCAATTTCACGAGACCTTCCGTAATTTAAGATTCTTAAGATTCTTTTGCTGGAGAAGTTTAGCTTCAGCAATAATATGCATAACTAAAGATCGATTTTAGTTGGATTTTCCTTATCTGTTTTGAAGATTGTTCTCTAGTTGTCTTTTTCTTATTTTCCTAAGATGGTTTTTTTATAGTTGGCTTTTCAGTCTTTGCTCCAAAGATCGTTTTTCGTAGTTAGCTCTTTTTCTTATTTGCTAAAGATCATTTTTTTCTGTATGAATGTTATCAGTTTGATTTTGGTTGGTACTTTATATCTATTTACACATCTACATGAAATTTATTAAGTTACTACAATTTACATTACTACAATTTAGTTCTTTTTTAGTATGGATTATGTAATTGGTTCATCATTTGTTAGCACATTATTATGATTATTCTAATGATAAATTGTTGAATCTTTTAGAGAGAATGATGTTGCAACTACAATTTAGTTTTTTTTAGTATGGATTATGTAATGCGGTTTACCATTTGGTTGTTTTTCAGTCTTGATTATGTAATCTGGTTCATCATTTGTTAGCACATTATTATGATTATGGTGATGATAAGTTGTTGAATCTTTTAGAGACAATGATGTTGCAACTACAAGATAGTTATTTTTCGGTATGGATTATGTAATGTGGTTTACCATTTGGTTATTTTTTAGTATGGATTATGTAATCTAGTTCATCATTTGTTAGCATATTATTATGATTATTGTGATGATAATTTGTTGAATATTATTCTTGATGATTTCTTTTTATTGTACATAATCATAGATATGTAAATGTTTCTATGTAACTGTTCTTGTGTTTTGAAAATTATTCAAAAGTTTCATTTTGTTTCATAAAAAGAAAAAAAGGAAAAAAGACATTGTTAATAGTATTTGTTTTGAAATTTTACATCATATTTGATTTCACATGTTGAGTCAAAACATCATTGAGTCTCACTTCGCCACCTCTGAGTAATAAATCCTTAAAAAGAATGCTTAACATAAAATTTATTACCAATATTTTTCTTTTCATAGGTTATATCATCAACTAGGTTAATTTTTTCGAATTTAATCTCGCAAAAAAAAGGAAATATCAAAGAATGAATTCCTTCTCTTGTGGGTTTGGATGTCACCAGAATTCTTAGAGCCAAACCTCCCACCAAAACTTTCACAAACAGACACACATCCATTGTACCAAAAGTCATCATATTGAATCCACGAGCACTGAATTGTAACTACACTAGTGTTATCAAATATGTTTATTATACATAGAATTATTCGCCATCGTGGATTGCATTAGCTTCCACGTGCATAGTGCATGACTTGCATGTGGAAAAGGGTATTTTGTAGGGTTACTACTTGATCCATGGTTGAGTGCATTAGCTCCTAGATGTATAATGCATGACTTAAATGTGGCAAAGGGTATTCTGCAAGGTTACTACCAGAGCCTTCACACCTGACAATTGTATCGAGGGGTGTTTTAAATGAAAGTCACTAGTAGTGGTTGACCAAGCCTCTCCTTTTCTACGTATTTCGATACAGTCTAAATAGGTGACATATTAAGACAATGGACCGACCAACAACTGAACATTATTCGAGTTGTAAATATATGTGTTATTGATTAATAATTTATCATTTCTAAGTTGTTTTGTTTGGGTATCCTTTTCTTTTATGGTATAATTATAAAATTTCCATTTCATCGATCTTGTTGTACTTTCATCGAAATATCCTCTGAAATTCGAATGGATGATTTTGCTTGTTGACTTGGACAAGTAATGTTGACGACACACCTGATACTAGGAGACATCATAAAAATCATAAGACCTAGAAAAGTAATGTAGACTTCCCACTTGATACTAGGAGACATCATACAAATCATAGAAAATCATAGAAGATAAAATAAGCTGAAATTGCAGAAAAGACACTATAAAATATATGTAAAGTTTAATCGATGTTACTAAGCTCAAAATTTTTGTGTGAACTCTAATCCTTACTAACTGAAGTGGTGTTTGATCTCTTCAATGCAAGGAAGCTCACTACCTCATAAATTGAGAGGCTATTGGTCTCCTCTTTGTTACCAGTGCATTCTGCTTGCACTTCCGATTCCAAGTACCAATAATTTGTGACAAGCAGGATACACAATAATTCCAGAACTGTTGGAAAAATTAAGTACTCATAGAAGTTTTACCGGACCTCAGTTTACTCTCCTAGTGTCCATATTAGTTCATATCTTGTCGATTAGTCTCACAACAGTGAAGATTCCATGATTCGGCAATGTAATCCACTCGAATTAGTTTTTTGAACTTAAGTTTTAGGTAGATAGTTATTACAACCATTAATGGAAATTCTGTAGATTCACGGAGAAGTAAATTCTATTTTTCCTATAAATAGAAGAAGTAGATTGTAAATTAAGTTAGACACAATATACAAGAAGAGAGAGTGAGAGAGAGCTCAGAGGATAGCACAGAGAAGAGAGAATTGTGTTGAATCTCAAGCTTCTATGTGTTTGAAGATGTCGAGACCCAAAGCTCAGTAAAATGTTAAACATCTCTGTAAATTTCAAGTTTTCATTTACGACAATATAGTTCTTTGTTATGTCGCGATAAGTTATATAAATAAAATAGTTTATGGTTAAATGCATGTTTATTTAGCCACACATTTCGTCCATAATTACTTGTGTAAATGTTGTTTACATTTATCGTTTGAGTGAAATATCAAAGAATTCATAAATTTCTCACCAAGTAAAAGTTCCAGGTTTTACGGTAGAGTGGTCGACACAAGTCTTCCTAAATGTTTGGATATATGTTTTTATAGTCTGTACAATTGTTGATTGTGTTGGGTTTTACTTCATATTACTGGTGGGTGAAAAACTTTTATAATTTCTTAAGTCTTTTAGGATAAGAAATATCCTTTATAAATTCTGACTAAAACCAAACCAGAGCAAGTGAGTCCAAGTAAAACGATCGAGTAAAACCGACAAGTTGTCGAAGTAAAACGTGTTGGTAGAACCGACAAGTAATGAATTGTTGAGGTAAAAGAGTTAGGTCCATAAGTCCGACCATATTGGTATACTTGTCTAGTCGAAGATAGACAAGTTTCCCCTGACAAGTTAAAGTAAAAAGAGGTTGGCGTGAAAATTTTATAACTTAGTAGTTACTCAAGTTTTTCAACTTGGATTTTGATAACTGGTATCAGAGAAAGGTTTAGGAAATAAATCTTGTCTAAAAAGTGGAAAAGTAATTTTCTAAGGAAAATTAAAAACTAAAAATGGCTTCCACTTGTTGTTCATTGCAAACTCCAATTTTTACATGAAAGAATTATGAATATTGGTATCTAACAATGAAGGATTTGTTCATAGGTCAAGATGTCTCGAAGATACTCCAATATGGCTATGCAGAACCAACAAATCAGAAAACATATAATACTCTCACACAAGATGAGAAATATGTCCAAAGGGAACATAGGAAGAAAGATGGAAAGGCTTTATTCACATACATCAAGCCATGCATGAAAGAATACTCCCAAGGATAGCAGCAACAATTAATGCTAAGCAGTCATGGGATACATTGGGTGCCACATATCAAGGCTTGGCCAAGGTAAAAACTTCCAAGTTGCATATTCTGAGAAAATATTTTGAATATTTGTCCATGAAATATTCAGAGTCTATAGACTCATTCTACATGAAAGCTGTTGGTTTGATAAACCAACTAAAATGTCATGGAGAAGCCATAGAATACCAAAGAGTGGTTGAAAATTTTCTTAGAAATCTTCCCCCAATATTTGAATCCTTAGTTGTGACCTTGGAAGAAAACAATGACATGTCACTGTTTACCGTTGATGAGCTGCAAGATTCACTCATCAATCATGAAAACGGACTGAGTAGAACAAACACGTCATTGGAAGGTGCATTCACAGCATAGTCATCCATAAGTCATGGAAGAGGTAGGGGGAGAAACAAATACAGAGGAAAAGGAAGAAGTTATTCCATAGGAGGACATGCAAAAGTCCTGCAAATGTTGCTAGTAGAGGAGAGAATCAGAACCCAAGTAATCCAATTGGTTAGAGGATTGATAGATTAAAAATTCAATGTCATTATTGTAAAAAAATTTCTCATTATGCATATGAATGTAGGAAGAAATAATATGACCAAGGAAGGAAAATCCCAAATCAGTCGACCAACACCAGCACTACGACAAGTGCAATGTTAATGTCATATTCATCTCCAATTGAATGCAATGTTGTCCAATAAAGTCCACATGGAATATGGTACTTAGATTCAGGATGAAGCAATCATATGACTCGTGATTTGAACTTGTTTTTCAGTCTAGATAATTCAGTTCAAATTGATGTTACACTTGGAAACAATGTCCAAGTCATTATTTTAGGAACATGTACCATTGGTATTCTAACAAAACATGGGGAGAGTAAGAATATCCCTGATGTCTATCATAGTGAAGGTCTGAAATACAATTTGTTGAGAACTGGGTAGCTGATACAAAAAGGCTACAGAGTCTACATAGAAGATGATCGTTGTGTGAATAAAGACAAGTGTCCAAGCAACTAGTTGATAGAAAAAGTGCCAATAATAACAAATCGTCTGTTTCCATTAAGGATAGTTCCTGACATGAAAGGAAAGACAAATACATGTTCTGTATTCAAGGCAGAAAGTAAAGAAGCAGTCGAGCACTTCGACAAAAATGAAAATGGAAGCACTAATTTTCAAACTGCAATTCAAACAAACGTTCAGGATGATTCCTATTTGTGAAATTTCATATTTGGACATGTGAATTTTGGTGGGATGAACCTACTACACACAAAGACTATGGTTAAAGGATTTCCATTGATCGAAAAAATAGAAAGGGTTTGTGAAGGCTTCATTTTTGGCAAGCAGCATAGAGAGACTTTTCCAGTCGAAAAGACACACACCACTTGAAATTGTGCACTTTGATATTTTTTGTCCAATGCAGACATCATCCATTGGTGGATGCAATTATTTTTTAAGTTTTATTGATGAATACCTAAGAAAAACATGGGTATATTTTTTGAAACATAAATTTGATGCATTTATTTATTTTGAGCAGTTTAAGGAACTCGTGGAGAACCAAAGTGGACATTGAATCAAAATATTAAGAACTGAGAGAGGAGGTGAATATGTTTCAAATGAATTTATAAATTTTTGCAAGACCCATGGAATACTAAAGCAATTCACTGCATGGTATACACCTCAGTAGAATGGTGTTGCCGAAAGAAAGAACAGAACCATTATGGAGATGGCATGCAACATGATGGAAGCCAAGAATTTTCCAAATGAATATTGGGCTTAAGAAGTCAAAACTACTATATACATTATGAACCGATGTCCAACAGAGAGTGTGAAGAAAAAAATTCCTCAAGAAGCATGAACATGTATGAATCATAGTGTTTCTCATTTATAATTTTTTGGTTGTGTTGCATATGCTCATGTTCCAGATGAGCTAAGAAAGAAGGTAGAAAACAAGGGACAAAAATGAATTTTTGCTAGATATTCTGAAAACACAAAAGTATACAAGTTGTATCATTTTCTCGCACAAAAAGTTATAATCAGTTGATATGTTCAATTTGTCAACAATCTATCATGGGATGGAAATATCAACATAAATGTTAGGATTGTGTCAAATGTTGACAATGATGACATGGTGGAGGAAGTGGTTCAAACAACACAGGTAAGTCAATCGATTGCAGCACCGATGACTCCCATGACACTGATACATGGTTCAGCACAAGGACCATCAACACAAGTTGCAACTCAAGCTACATCGAGAAGTACACCAAGAGGATAGCAGAATCCGCCAAGCATTTCGTTGAGTTCGAAATTGACAGATTTAGTGAAGACAAGAAGTCTCCATGAAATATATGAAGCTGGTACACCAAATTCATTCTCCCTCTTTGCATTTTTTCTCCTTTATATGATCCACTAACATTTGAAGAAGTTTTCGAAGAAGAGGTATGGGCACAAACCATGGATGAAGAAATAGAATGTATTGAGAAGAACGAGACATGGGAGTTGGTAGATGTACCAAAAGATAAAGATGTAATCAATGTCAAATGGATTTACAAGAAAAAGAAAGATGCTATTGGAAATGTGTAGAATCACAAAGCAAGAATGGTAGCAAGAGGGTTCACACAACACGATGGCATAGATTTGAATGAAACTTTTGCACATGTTGCACACATGGATACAGTCAATACAGTCCCTGCCATTGCTAAACAAAAAAAATGGCTTGTTTATCAAATGGATGTTAAGTCGACATTTTTGAATGGCTATCTAGAAGAGGAATTATATGTGGAACAACCACAATGTTATGTAGTTCTAGGTCAACAGCATAACATGTATAGGCTGAAAAAGTCACTCTAGGGTTTGAAGCAAGCTCCTAGAGCTTGGTATAGTCGGATTGATTCCTATCTCACTGAAAATGGATTTCACAGAAGTGAAAGTGAACCGACTTTGTACACCAAAGTTGACGAGCAAAGTAAGCTGTTAATTTTATGAATGTGTGTATATGCTTTAATATTTACTCGTGACTTTGGCATAGAATAATTTAAAATAGTCATGGAAATTTAATTTGAAATGACTGATTTGGGACTTATGAAATTTTTCTGGGCATTAAAGTGCAGCAGTCTAAAATTTGTATTTTTATATCATAGTCTAAATATGCAAGTGAAGTTTTAAAAATATTTAATATGTCTATTTGCAAGATAGCCCCGATGCTAGTAATAACAAGTTTAAAATTGAGCAAGGATGATGATGGACCAACTGCAGATCCTACACTATTTAAAATGCTTGTAGGAAGCCTTATGTATTTAGCAGCAACAAGACCATACATCATGTATGGAGTAAGTATGATCTCAAGATTCATGGAGTTACCAAAAGACACTCATTGGAAAGAATGTAAAATAATTATGAGGTATGTGAGTGGCACAAAAGACCTTTGCATTATGTATTCAATACCATAAAATTTTAAACTCACTGGCTACACTGACAGTGAGAGTGGAGGAAAGTTAGATGAAAGTAAGAGCACATATGGTTATATATTTCCATTTGGAATAATTGTTGTTTCATGGGCTTCAAAGAAACAACCCATAGTAATGAGATTGGTAATGAGATTGCAACAAATCTACAAGGAGATCAGCCTCAATGCCATTGAACCCCTCGAATATGGATACCAATCGAGTGCAGAGAGATCATTGTTACTAATTCCTTTGAAAATTTGGTAGGATGTATGCGTAATCTCGCGAAAGTGACCATGAACAGGATCAAGTGCATGTTCAACTTTGAGCATCATTCACATATCCTTATATAAATTTTGATTTATGTAACACACGTCACTAATAACATGTTATTTATTCTTCACAACAGTGGGAGCCACTCCATTTACCACATTTGAAACTTGTGATGCCAATGAGATAAGTCTACAGCTCCATCACATATTAGCACTCGTAGACCTTAGCACTGCAGTTGCAATTATTTGATTTTCTTATGAAATTACTCCCAATCTTGATACCATCACCCATTAGTAACAAATAACCACAACTTGTTCCACCGGGCCATCTCACACACCTCCCAAATCGCATAACCCAACGATTCTTAGAGAATCTTGTCACAATTTTATGGGTACTCATCACTCAATCCAAGTCCACTTGTGCTCATATCTTTCCACGAACAATGGTATGGTTAAATATATCAACCTAGATTGCATCGACATTGGGTTGTCGGTTTCCTATATCAACAACACAAGAAAAATCAAATTTTGAAAACTAATATCTTATCTGTTACAGCTGATTTTCCCACACATGGTAGATCACACATTTATGGCCTTCCCTATCCCTCTGTAGACTCTTTGGATCCCATGGAATATTTTTGTACCTTTTATGTTTCCAATATCATCCCTAAAAACACTTATTATTTTCCATACGTGACTTTTAAACCCATTCTCATGTATACACATGGATATGACCCTTAAATCCACGTACATCGAGATGTGTGCAAAAGGCCAAAGATTTTTGGAGTTTTCCTTGATGTGGATCTGAGTCACTTGTCTTTTGGCCTTCCATATGCCTTGATATCGCTTGTATTTGACCTTCCATTATGCCATTGAAGCACTATATAAGGAACCCTTTGGATACATTGAAAGGAGAGGAATTGAAGAGAAAGAAAACTATAGTCCAGTGTTGTCATAGCTTGTTTATACTTGAGTCTGCATCCCTTTGTCCCTTGGAGAACTTGGTGTTCTTCCCAATCTTGCCTTTTCTTATGAGCTTTCTATCGAGAGATGGAGGATTGAGGTTGTGGAGGCCTAGGTGGAGGACTAAGTTTCTCTGATTCAAAGATGTGGCAATAGAGCTTCTCATTCATGTAATCTCTTATTTATATTAATGGAAATATCTTTTCTTGTCCAATGATGTGAATTTAAATAAATATTGAATCCATGGATGATTTTAATTACTTATACATTATTGATTATATATGCTAGAGTAGGTCTAACACCATTATATGGAATGCTTGTCTTATTTTCTAATTGTTGAGAGAGTAAATTATTAACACAACCAGGATTGGAAAAGCTCAACAAGGATCTACATCAACCATCTGGAATAACGTGTGTTTCAAGATCCTTTGGTATTAGATGTTTTATTTCTCTTGCATATTGGGAAGGGATTAATTTCTTCGGTTACTCTATCTATTTTGATACACCCCAAGCCATAGGAAATTTTATCCATAGAAAAATTGGCGACCATACTCGGGAGTTCCTAGTCGTTTCCTATGGGGGTTTTATCAGCATTCAATATTCTTGAATTGCTCTGATTTCTCTATTTTTTATTCGGGTTTGGGGGCATGTTTTCCCAACAGTGTCTTACAGGAGTAAATTTTGTCTCATCTTGTCTGTTTACCTTGTTTTTATCTATTTTTCTTCCTGTATGGGGGTTTTCCCTTCACAGTCACATGTACATGTGGGTTTCCCTCGAATAGTCACGTATATACATGGATTTTCTGCAAACAATCGTGTATGCCTTGATTTTTTCCTTTTTGGGGAAGATTAAGTGTTGTTGGGTGAGTTTGGATGATTGCTGAGTCTTCTTGGATGCTTCTGGAATCTGTATACACCCATGTTTCTGACCAGAGACGCTTCTTAGTTTAAATTTTTTAAATGTTCTTGTCATTTGATTTTCTATTTTTTGTTTTGGGATTAGTGCATTAGGTCTCTTTTACCTTGGCGATTTTCTTGGGTGATGTCTGGTAGTGCTTGCAAAGTCTAAGGGTTGTAGAGTCATACTTTTTCTTTTTATCTCATTTAATTCAAAAAATACAAAAGCATTTTATTTTTGCATCATTACGCATTATTTTCATTTTACATTTGCATGGTACTTGCATTAGGTTTGCTTGAAGAGTATTAGTCATATTTTCATATAGTAATGATTGCATATTCATTTGAAGGAAAATTTTGCACTTCACATAATAGCATACCCTGTTCTTAATTTGACATAGTGCATTTGCATTGATTGTTAGGTGTGAATTTTACTTCTTGTTGTGTCATAACATCATTTGTTGCACGACCATTTACCCTTTGAGTAATAATCCAAATAAAAATAAATCATAATGAAATGAATTTCACTCTTTTCTTTTATAGGTTTCACCAACAAGATTATTTTTTAGGGTCTTGGAATAGTTCATTGTGAATAAATTCCCCAAGACCACTAAACAAAACATTTATGTGTCTGTCAAGGTGAGGGTGTGAAATTCCTTTATCTAATTAGTGTTTCTTAGGATACTCCTCTTACAAGGGAGTTAATCACGAGGCAGTGTGAGCGGTTATGATTGGGATGAACCCTGGTTGTAACTGAGTAGCACAAAAGATATTTCCAAGATTGTATTAATATCTGAGGGATCTTTTGAGAGTTTTGGGCTTTTCTACCCTGCCCATATGGTCAATCCTTCCTGTGACTATCCACCTGAGCATTGATTATATTGAGGTGACCTTAGTTTTCTTACCTAGGTTATCGAGGGGATACTTCGCAAAGGTTATTCTGCAGGTGTCTTGTGTTGATGTATTTGTAACTTTGAAATGTATTCACTTGTATATCTCATGTATTTTACCCCGATGTTTATTTAGGGAAGTATCTATAATGTAATTGAGTCATGTCATGCCCTGATTTTCTGATTAGGAGATTCAATAATGTAACAAATCATGTAAAGTCATTGATTTTAACCCTCCATTGTAATTCAGGGTAGTAGTCCTGATAGTTGTGTCAATGTTAACCCTCCTTGTTGATCGGAGGGCAAAGTATCCACAGTTGTGGGGCGCTAGGGTTATTAGACTCCCCTAGAGATTTCGGGTCTAGTAAATTAATTGTTAAGTGGGGCCAACATGTTAAAGTGGACATTAAGTGAACAAATGAATATAAATAGAGAGTGAGCCTCTCTATTTATTACACACACACTCACTCATTGGGGTGCATGAGTGAGAGAGAAGTAGCTCTCTCAAGTGAGAGAGAGAGAGAGAGAGATAAGCTATGGAGATCATCTTTATGTTTTCAAGTTTTACTGTTGCTATTGGTGCTCATTCTATCTCTGAGGAAGTTGTGAGGTTTTCTCCTTTATTGTTTCCTTGAGGAAAATGCTTTGTGTCTCTTGTGTTTTATTCATGTGCATGTTGTTCCCTCAGATAAGATCCTAATATCACAATTCTAGCTTGAATGATAAAAATATAACATGATATCAGAGCTAACCTAAGAAGAAGACATTGTGTAGCTACAGAAGCTAGGGATTCTAACTTTTTGGGTCTCTCTCCACAATCCATCAGCAAAAGTATTCTAGGCTGACTCTCCATTGAAGGGCGCATATTTCTATTAAAGAAAAATTATATTCTAGGCATTTTTAGTTTTTGTAGGGGAAATTAGGGATTTTTATAGAAGAATAATTTTTTAGTGAGCCCGGCATAGGATTTCTCTCCTCATCAAAATCAAATTTTAGAGACCTGGGTCAATAATTTTGGTTGGGTGAAACTCTAGGAAAGTCAAAACCTAGCTTGACCTCGGGCTGGAAAAACCCTAGTATACTAAAACTGATAAGTTTTGGTACACTCGCTATATATTGGGATTGGAGAAGGCTCAGGAGTGAATAATTTCACGGGCCAAAGACAAAATATGGATTTACAATTTTTCCAAAATTCAGCATCAGATTCATTATATTCTGGGAGATATGATCCCTCCAAGTTAGGATTCCAGCCTCTTCTAGGATTCGTCCCTAAAGAGGACACCTGGGGAGAATTGCTATATATCAGGATACAAAGGTCCAAATGAAATTTCACAAGATCTTCCAGAAAGAGCACAAAATTTAATTTTTGTGGCTACGTTTCAGACCCAGAAGATGAAATAGTGACACGTGGCAATCCGTACAATTTCGCTATGCTGAACAGTCCTTAACCAAGTCACCTTGGGAAAATAATCATAAGTATGAATTGGGGAAACAAATTCTGATGAAACCTATGGTTTTGGAACAACGACAGGCAATTCTACCTCAGTGCAAATTTTTAGACACAGAGGAGTAGTAATTTCGGAGATATCACAGAAACAGTATCAGGCATTTATGCAAAAGAAATTGGAAAACTAGGGCTTCTTGTTTCGGGAGCTTCCCTCCATTGTTTTCAGAAAAGGAGTACATTGGATAGATCACCTTGAAGAGATCTATCTTTCTATCCAATCAGATGTAAAATATTCTAGGTTTTTATAATTAGGGTTTCCCTGACAAACCCTAGATCAGCGAGCTCCAGAACGATGACAAACACCTCAAATCGATAAGATCTAATCTATTGCTATTTTCATTTGAGGTTCTCATTAAAAACTCATCTATCACATCAGCTTGATGACAAGCTTGGTGAAGTTGAAAAATTCCAAACATGGAATTATAAGATCTCTCTGAATAAAATGAATTGGACAGCTACATAAGCGGAGAGGTTCCAGTTCCACAGGGAGAGGAGGCTGAAAGCCTTACACAAGAAGAACTTGGTCAAGGTCAAGAAGATCATTGTTGATTCAATCACAGATCACCTTATACCATAAGTGTCTTCCCTATAGACACCGAAAGATATTTTTGATTCCTTTACCAAGATATTTAAAGGGAAGAACATAAATCGGAATATGACTTTGAGAAAACAGTTGTAAAAAGTGAAGATCTAGAATGCAGAGACCATATAGTCATACTTTTAAAAGGTCTCTCAAATCAAAGAACAACTTGTCGTACTACAAGAATAAGTGTAAAATTAAGAAGGAAGTTATTACTTTCAGCAAACTCTGGGAAGAAGAAGAAGCTTGACTCATAATAAGAGAAGAGAAGATGGGAGCAACTGAAGATCAAGCTCTCACCATACAAAGAAGATACCTCAAGCGATGAGGAATATGAAGAACTCCACTCTTGAAGAACCTCTCATCCATCTTATCATTTCGATAAGAAGCGGTGCTATGATGAATGAAGAAGATGATGAAGCTGAAGGCTCAAGAAGGAGTCTACTCACAAAACGAATAAAGATAAGTATTCATTGTCACTTCATGATATTGTTTTGTTATGCATTTGTTTATATTCAGTTGATGTATTATGCATGATAGAATGTTTTCATTAATGACAGTATACTACTAATATGCATGTGATGGGTAAGTATCTCATGGTGCTATACAACTCTCCATTGCTACTTATCTAGAATGAAACCTCTTTGCTGACATATTGGATTAGTGCACAATCTCAATGCTGTCTTGGTGGAGATGGAAGGCATCTAGAAACATTTTCGTGAGATATGGATGAATCTTGTATTGGATAAAATAGTTGGATGATCATATATTTATGCATAAGAATTTTCCATTATGAATATGCCTTATGAAATGTTTCTAACCATACAAATGAATTTGACTTGTAGGAAATATTGCGTACATAATCGCCTACAAGAAAAGAAGGATGAGACTTGTTCCAAAGAACAAGTGATGATAGTTCAAGATGAAGAATAATATGACAAATGCATCGACATCATTGATGCATAACCTTCTAGCTATGAAGAAGTAACTAAGAAGAAAGGGAAGACCAGTTCAAGAAGAATGATGTCTAGGATACAGTATCAATATGTGAAGGGAAGTCCCTAGTTCCATCATGCAGTAGATGGAAACATGATGGGATACAAGGAAAGATTCGTAGCACGATATTTCTCATGAAAAGAAGTCATTGGAAGTTAAGACACATGACAGGTAGAATCATGTGTGCAAATGAAAGAAGGCCTTGTATGATCTCATAAGACACCCATGGGATAACACATACATGAGAAGCTTGATGAATACCTGAACCTTTGCTGCAAGGTTGAATATGAAATTATATAGAGGATCTTGGTATCCAATGATCCTAAATGGATACATAGAATATTAGTAGCAGAGGAAGTTGCTTGTCACTTCGGTACAAAATGTTTCGGTGCATAGAGTATGAAAGACAAAGGGAGAATGGTGTTCGCTTCAGAGGGAGTGACTGCAGAAGATCCTGTGGTTAGACATGGTATGATAGGATGGACAGAGTGACTGATTACTCTAGGTTTTACTGAGAGTAAAGAGGATTCCAACCTTAGCTTCAAGGTTGAAGGTAGAAGACTAGTGATGCTCCTGTTATATGTCGATGACTTGTTCCTCACAGAAAAGAGGAACTCATTAAATTTGCAAGAAGAAGACTTGCTGCTGAGTTCAAGATAAAGGACTTGGGGATGATGCACTACATTTTAGGCATGGAGGTGTGGACAAAGGAAGTATGTAGTAGAGATCCTGAAGAGGTTAAGGATGATGGACTGCAAGGCCATGACCCCACCTATGGTATCAAACCTGAAGCTATTAAGTGTTGCTTCATCAAATTTGGTTGATGCCATGATGTATCATCAGATGATTTGTTCCTTGATGTACCTGATGAATACAATACAATATATTTTCTTTGCTTTGAACACATTGAGATATGTTCACCTAATGGTTGCAAATCATGCAATAAGGTACCTAAAGGGTATAGTTGATTATGGGCTCAAGTATGAGGCAAATCAAAAGATTAACCTGGAGGGTTATGTTGATTCGTATTGGGTAGGAAATGCCATTGATAGGAAGAGCAGGATGGAGTCCTGCATGGCAATGAGTACAGCTGAGGCAAAAGATGTTTCCATTTTCTATTTGGGAAAGAGGAGTAGTGAAGCTCCAGTATGTGATTGAGATCAAGATCTCTCAAAAAAGGGAGTTCCAGCATAGTAGGTGAGACAGGTTGTCTAAGCATAAATATTGGTGAAGCTCGTAGGTCGTTCAGATGTAAACAGACCTATAGGTTGTCCTCGGATGTAATCGGTCCTGGAGAAGCTCACAAGTTATCCTTGAATGTAATCAGCCTTGATGCGATTCTATGCTAGAAATGGCCAAAGTGAAGTTTGAGTACTTCAGGGATAAGCTTGGTGTTCTCCAGATCGAGGGGAAATGATGAGTCCTAGAGCCATTCTGAAATGGTGATAGGATTAGGTTCCTTCCATGGTCAGATGTAAGGGCTCAGCCATTCTATCATGGTGATAGGATTTGGTTCCTTCCATGTCAGATGTGAGTGCTGAGCCATTCTAATGTGACTATAGGATTCATCCCTACATGATCATATATAAGTGCTGAATGCCATTCTTGGAATAGAGGCGCCTGGTTAGCTACCAAGAATACTCAACCTGGTGCTGAGTTTCCATTCTCTGGGAAAATGGAGGCACCTAGTCAGTTACAAGGAATACTCAATATGGGATCGAGGGCCTTTCTAATATGATTGTGGGATGTAGTCTTACATGATTAGATATGAGTGCATGGCCATTTTTATGTGATTGAGGGATGTGTTCCCACTTGATCAGATATAAGTGCTGATGCCACATATAGTTTGTAAAAGGACTAGCTCTGTGATGCCACATATAGTATGAAAAAGCACTATCTCTGTGATGACACATCTAGTATGAAAAACGTTTGGATCTTTGTAGATGCCACATCTAGTTTGGAAGAGGACTAGATCTATGATGCCACATATAGTTTGAAAAAGGACTAGCTTTGTGATGCCACATCTAGTATGAAAAAGGACTGGCTCTGTGTAGATGCCACATCTAGTATGAAAAAGGACTTGCTCTATGTAGATGCCACATCTAGTATGAAAAAGAACTAGCTCTGTGTAGATGCCACATCTAGTTTGAAAAAGGACTAGCTCTATGATGCCACATCTAGTATGAAAAAGGACTAGCTCTATGATGACACATTTAGTATGAAAAAGGACTAGCTCTATGTTGGTTCCACATCCAACATGAAAAAGGGCTGGCTCTGTGATGATACATCCAACATGAAAAAGGGCTGGCTCTATAGAAATTTCTATGACGAGAAAAATGAAAAGGTGGCACAATTTAATTGAGATAGTAGAAGAAATAATGATGATGATGACTCAATGATGATCCAACTTTGATGATGATCTAAATCAAGTGATGATCCAGACTTGATGATGATCCAGCAGTGATGATCCAGATCAAGTGATGATCCAGACTTGATGATGATCTAGCAGTGACAATCCATATCAAGTGATGATCTAGGCTGGATGATGATTTAGTGATGATCTAGATCCAGTGATGATCTAGACTTGATGAAGATAACTTGACAATGAAGATGACTTGAATATGAATATGACTTGAAGATGAAGATTACTTGATGATGGTCCAGATTATACAGAGAAGAAGACTTGTGCTGATAAATTGTGTCGAGAGAATACCTTCCTAGTTAAGAGGGAGTGTTGATGTATTTGTAACTTCAAAATGTATTCACTTGTATATCTTATGTGTTGTACCCCGATGTTTATTCCTAGAAGTATCTATAATGTAATTGAGTCATGTCATGCCCTGATGTTCCGATCGGGAGATTCAATAATGTAACAAGTCATGTAAAGTCATTGAAGTTAACCCTCCATTATAAGTCGGGGTAGTAATCCCCATAGTTGTGTCAAGGTTAACCCTCCTTGCTGATCGGAGGGAAAAGTATCCACAGTTGTGGGGAACTAGGGTTATTAGACTCTCCTAGAGATGTCAGCTCTAGTAAATTAATTGTTAAGTGGGTCTGACATGTTAAAGTGGACATTAAGTGAACACAATAATATAAATAGAGAGTGAGCCTCTCTATTTATTACACACACACTCACTCATTGGGGCGCATGAGTGAGAGAGAAGTTGTTGTCTCAAGTGAGAGACAGAGAGAGAAGCTGTGGAGATCATCTTTATGTTTTCAGGTTTTACTGCTGTTATTGGTGCTCATTCTATCTCTGAGGAAGTTGCAGGGTTTTCTCCTTTATGGTTTCCCCAAGGAAAATTCTTTGTGTCTCTTATCTCTTGTGTTTTATTATTATGCATGTTATTCTCCCATATAATATCTTAAGATTACAATGCTTGCTTGAATGATTAAAATCTAACATCCTGGCCAAGAAGGGATTAGACAACACAGTCGCTATATTCGTTGAAGTTGAGGGCCACTATAATTGGTTACTAACCTCCGCTTGTTTTGTATGGGAGTCTCAAGCCTCTCCTAGGAGATACATACCTGCTTCATTCAGGAGATCACATATCCTACCCTTGTTTGCTTGTGATTTGGCTTTACATTTTGTAGGTGTATGGTCTGTGCATGCTAGTTTTCCTAGGGTTTGCATAATTAGATCGAGTATTTTCATTTTTTGAGTCATTATGGATTCAGGCGTAGCACTTCCCCGTTCTCGTCGTTTAGTAGGACTTCCTCCTTCCACATATCCTCCTCCTTTGGGAGAGACAAATATACAGTCTGGGCAGACTACTTCTCACTTTGATTCACGCACTATGGGAGATCATAAGGATGATATTCCAGAGATGTTCTCTCTACCTCACAATGTTGGGGAGGAATATCCTACTCTCGTATATGACCCTTCATAGGAAATACCTTCACATTCTGGTTATGATCCCTTCTTCATAGGTCACCAGTATTGGTTACCAAGCAACGAGACTCATTATGAACCCACAAGAATTAGTCATGTTCATTATGGCATGTTTGATATCCCTACACCTGATATGGAACATCATGTTGAGTTGGAAGTTGAACCTAGCACTACGGCTGGGGGCACTCCTATTCCTTTCTGTGTGGAGAGATTTGGGAGCACTATTCACATTGCACCTTCCATCCCATTGGTGGAAGCGACCTCACATGTCCGTCCTAGACCTAGTGTTAGTAATCATATGCAGATACCAGAACCAAAATGAGTGACCATTGGGAACACCACTTACATCCCTTCACATGTCCCTTCATCCTCGAACCCTACTCCTTCGAATGCATTTTTGACAACCCTTCCTCCCGCTCCTTCACGTGGTCCTTTGGGCCAGAATATCGCTTCTAGCCATGTTCGTACTACAACTGCTTGCATGGTAGTATCTCAAAGTCAAGTAGCTCTTATTGTGTCAGGAGGTCATATCCCTGTTTTTGGATCATCTCATGGTCCATCTCAAGGAGTTCGCCATATCCCTAACAATGGACATTCTCATGGGACATCCCATGGGACACCTTATGGAGCTTCTCATGGACAGAACTATTAACCCTATGGGTGCAGATATCAGCAACCTGCTTACTTTTCCAATTATGTCTTTGTAGCACTGCATAATCAAGGTACCCCACATCAAAATGCTTCCATGCAGACATATATGGGTCAAATGGGAGAAGTTTATTATGGCCAAGGCCATGGTATTTATAGCAATCAGCCTTACATGAACTAGAACTATTAGGGAGCATGGCATAGACCGGCTCAACCTACGCTCCCTTTCCTCACAACATTGAACTTACGTGACTTATCAAGACTTATGAATGATCTGGTATCTCATGACCCAGCCTGACCGGCCATCCCTAACAAGCTTCCTTCATGCATTCCCAAGTTTGAGGGAAAAGCTGGAGAAGATTCTAGTGATCATGTCATTACTTTTCACCTTTGGTTCTCTTCCAATCCCTTACATGATTCAATACGTTTGAGGCTATTTCAACACACCCTCACCGGGCCTACAACAAAATGGTATATAGAGTTACAAAGGGGCACATACGTTTTATTTGATGACCTTTCCATGACTTTCGTCAATCACTTTCACCTACCTGTACGTAATGACATTGGTACCGAACTCTTGTCAACATTTAGACAAGACAAAGCCACACATATATTCGATCATATTCAACAGCGGTGTAGACACAAGTGGTTAATTAAAGCCTTTATACCACTATAATTTATCCTTGAGGGGTTCCTCACGTCGTTGTTACCTTACATCGCGAAGGATGTTTCTACATCCAGAGTCCAAAACAAGTAACAAGCAATCTTTAGGGCACAAGAGTTGGATTTGATCTCCATTCAATCTGGAATTTTGTATGAGATTATACCTAATGCTATGCGATCTAGTTTTGATCCCAAGATCAAGCCTGGGCAACATACCGATGGCATTGTGGGATGTATAAGTACCAAAACTACAGATTCGATTTTGAAACAAGTGAGATAATTGTCAATTAATCAATCCGTGTTAGAAGAAGCCATGACTTCGTCTCAAACTACCCAAATGGTGAGTGTACTATCGGTGCAATTGTTGGACTAGAAGGGAAACCAACAGTCTAGAAGGAATAAGAAAAAAGGGAAAAATAATGGTAAGGGTTGGAATAAGAACAAAAATGCTAATTATAATGACAAGAACACTGGTAATGCTACGGGGGACAAGAAGACTAAATGTAAGGTAAAGTTTCCTTGCAAGTTATGTAAGGAGGACCACCTCACTCACTTGTGCCCTCATATGGAAGATTCCTCAAGGTTCATAGCACAGGGCCCAACCGTGCTAACTAACGCTTTACCCAACAATCAAAATATTAACTCAAGGACCATTGATCCTCATTGTGCATCGGGTGGAGATCAAAATCCATCGGAGGCCAATACTGGTCATGGTTGCATCAACATGGTTCCCACTACTAAGGTTGTGACTCGTGTGAAGGATTATGGTTTGTCACAACCGGACGTTGGAAAGGAACCCGCTCCACCCGAGAGCCCTTTGTGTATCAAAAAACCTATGGATAAACCTGAAGTTGCACCTCGCATTCCTAAGGGAGTCCTAAAGTGTTCAGGGCATAATACTAATGCCTGAGCTACCCAGAACTATTCCGTTGTTGAGGATTTGGGCCAAACTCCTTGTGTGATGTCCACACTTGAAGTAATTCATACTTGTCCTAAGTAGAGGAGAGATTTTCTTTTTTCTCTTGGGGTTAATGATTATAACTCTTCTTCCATTATCAAATTTGAAACCATGGGAATACAGCCTCACTTGCCTTACTACATGTCTCTTTTGATTCATGTAGAATGTCTTAATATGACCATCAAATGCACTATCATTGACGAAGGAACTGTAGCTTCCATGATGTATTTGTCATGTTGGAAAGGTTTGGGTTCTCCCGAGTTGTCTGAATCCGCTACTATGTTGACAGCTTTTGATGGTAGATCATTTCAGCCGCATGAGATTCTTCCTTCTCTTAAGGTCCAGTTGGGAGGGAAGAGCATCGCAATCGAGGTTGAGGTGGTTGATGCACCCCTTGACTACAATATTTTGCTGGGCAAAAATTGGATGTATAGTATGCAAGCCGTAGCCTCTTCTCTCTTTCAAGTGGTATGCTTTCCATTTAATTGGAAGATCGTTATGATTGATTAGTCATCATTCCATAATCCGAGTGTTAATTCATCATTAGGAACTTCTATCCCGATTATCGATCATTCTTAGCCGACAACTGGGAGTGTGGGTGTAGGTATGTACCCATCTCTTATGGGAACCTTTAGCTGTCCTGCACTTGTTCTTATGATCAGATCTAGTTTTCGTGGGGCTTCATCCTCATTGAATTCGATGTCTTTGTGCACTACCCATATGGAAGATCCTTGGATTCTTCCTTCACCGAGTCCTTCAATTGGACCTATCGAAATGGATGTGTCATTTCCTGCAATGGTGCAACATATCAATAAAATCTTGGTCAAGTTGCAGAGCCTAGTCCTTCCTCTTCGCAGATAGAGGAGGAGGACCCATATGTGCTGCATGCATGGCCATTTGAGTCCTCTCATGCACATGATTTCCTTGATGATGTTTTTCCATCGAATGAAGCCATTATTGAGGCCATGTCTAGGGTTGAGCCACCTTTGGAAGAATTACATCATCGATCATATTTTCTTCCTAAACTCAGCCGTATGGAGCATGATTACTTTAGGGATATTCTTAGTGAGAATATTGGTAGTCTCATGGTTCCATTGAGCTCTCCTGGTCAGATGGCCAATGGGAACATGGAGAATTTATTACCTTCTATTCCTATCAATATTTCTCGCGATTCTGGAAAAGTGGAGAATGTCTACATTGGGGCAAGTTGTTCCCCTAATGAGATCGAGGAGTATATCGAGGTATTTAAACAGTTTTGTGACATATTTTCTTGGTCTTACGAGGAAATTCCAGGTATTGACCCTCGTATTGTCAAACATGAGATTAAGACTTATCCAGATGTAAAGTCGGTTCGACAAATTTTGCATGCGGTGAATCCTAGAAAAGCACCCGCCATTAAGGTTGAGATAGAGAAACTGTTAAAATCCAGTTTTATCTATCCCGTTCCCCTGACGGAGTGGGTTTTGAATCCTGTTCTAGTTGATAAGAAGTAGGGAACGATCCGTATATGCACTGATTTTCATGATTTAAATCGTGCTTGTCCTAAGGATAATTTTCCCACACCATGTATTGATCATATTTTTTATGAGTGTGTGGGAAGCAAGGTATTCTCCTTCATGGATGGTTTTTCCAGATATAATCAGACTGAGATCAAACCTAAGGATCAACATAAGACTGCATTTATTTGTCCTTGGGGTACTTTTGCATATCGAAAGATGCCTTTTGTCCTTAAAAATGTCAAAGCTACATTTCAGTGGGCTATGACCTTAATTTTTCATGATCTCGAAATGATTATCGAAGTGTATTTGGATGACCTTGCTGCTCATTCTCATTTGAGAGTGCGTCATCCATACAATTTGAGGTTAGTATTCAAAAGATGCTGTCACTACTAGGTTTAGTTAAATCCTCATAAGTGCATATTTTGCACGACTATTGGTCGCTTTATAGGGTTCATCGTATCAAGGGAGGGTATAAGATTCGATCCCTTAAAGGTTGAGGCAATACTTCAATTGTCACCCCCACATAATATTAGACATCTTTAGTGTTTGCAAGGCATGGAAAATTTCTTGCGGAGATTTATAGTTAATTTTTCCAACTTGACTAAAGGCTTTATGCATATTTTAAGGAAGAACACTCCTTTTTGCTAGGATGAGCGAGCCCAGGAGTCCTTTGATGCTCTTAAGCAAGCCTTGGCATTGACCCCCATGCTTAGTCCACCTGACTATAGTCCTAATTTCTTGATTTATGTGGCCGCGTCCGTGGAGACAGTTGGTATGGTTTTGGTTCAGGAGTATGAGGAGATCCATGAGCATGTCATATATTATTTGATCCAAAACCTTATTGATGCAGAAATCCATTATTCCAATGTGGACAAACTTGCATTGCCCACCGTTCATGGGGTTCAGATATTGAGACATTACATCCTTCTTCATCAAACTTTGGTTATAGCTCATATCAATCTGTTTCAGTTCGTTCTCACTAGAAGGATGATTGGGGGAAAATAAAATAAATGGATTGTTATTTTGTAAGAGTTAAATCTCAAATTTGTTTTGGTGAAATCAAAGAAATCGTTGATCTTTGCGGAGCTCATATATGATTTTCCAATTTTGGTGGAGGAAGAGGTTTGTGAGGATACATTGTCGATGAGCATATTTTCCTTATCTCAACTTTGGATCGATGGTATGGGTATATCATTGTATATTTGCAAACACTGAAGGTCCCTACTCACCTTTCACAAGGTGAGCGACGACGATTACATCATGTAGCTAAGAACTACCTTATAATGGATAACACTTTGTACCACCATGCGGTAGATTCCATTTTGCGTCATTGTTTAACCCACGATGAGGTTGAGGTTGTGTTGAATGATTTCCATTGAGAGGCATGTGGGGGTCATTTATCTAGGCTTTCTATAGCCCAAAAAATATTAAGAGAAGGATATTTTTGGCCGTTAATCTTCAAAGATTGTGTTAATGCGGTCAAGAAGTGTCACCCTTTCTAGGTGTTTGCACGCAATATGCGCTTGCATCTAGCCCCATTACATACTATTGTCATTGTTGGTCCCTTCACCAAGTCGTGGCTTGACTTTATGGATTGAAACCCAGCTTCGGCTAGGGGGCATCATCACATTATAGTGGCTGTCAATTATTTCACGAAATGGGTAGAGGCTATGCCCATGATTAAATCCAATGGTGAGACAGCCATGCATTTCATTTTCAACCAAATTATTACTCAGTTCGACATTATAAAAGAGCTTGTCACTGACCATGGTAGGCACTTTTAGAATAGAATGATAGAATAATTGGCTTTAAATTTAGGGTATAAGTAGGAGCACTCCTCCTCTTATTACCCTTAGGAGAATGGATACGTTGAAAGTAGTGAATAAATCACTTAAGTCCATTCTCCAACGAACCATCGCACAAAGAAGGATGAATTGGCATATTATGTTATATCCTACTTTATGGGCCTATAGAACTGTAGTTAAGACTACCACTGGTTTATCTCCATATCAGCTTGTACATGGGTTGGAGTCTGTCTTATCGGTTGAATGCCAAATCCCTTCTCTGAAGCTAGCTATAGAGATTTTACCAGACACTTCCATATTGGAGGAACATTTGGTCCACTTAGAGCAGCTTGATGAGCAGGGCCGAGATGCTTTAGTGGCTCTAGAGGTAAATAAGTGTCGCATCAAGGTCCAATATGACAGGTCTATCCATCTGACGAAGTTTAGTGAAGGTTATTTGGTCCTTTTGTGGGATCAAGCTAAAGAACCCTTGGGGGCAGGGAAGTTTAACCCCATGTGGCATGGTCCTTACGTGGTCAAACGTATGTTAGAGAAGGGTTCCTATGAGCTAGTGTATTATGAAGAGAAAGCCTTGGCAAAGCCTAGAAATGGGCTCTATCTTAAAAAATACTATGCATGATCTTCAGCCAGGGCTGATTGTTGTATATTATTGTATATTTTTTGAATTGAATAGTTAGGTTTTCTTATGGTGATCTGGTTTGTTGATAAGCTTTTGTTTCTTATGGCACATTAGAGGAAATTTGAGGTCTAAAATGGGCCTCCCAAGGAAAATGATAAAATAATAGTTATTAATTTTGGAGGAAGAATGAGAAAAACTACTTTATTTATTCGTATTTTTGACATATCTCCCTATGTTTTTACTCAAATTTCAAGAGGGAGAGCTCGTTGGATGCAGAATCTAATTCCACATCCAACGAGTACCCACACTATATAGTTTTGATGGATCCTGCTACCCAAAAAATAAGAAATACCTGAAAAAATTTGTGATGTTGATGTCATCATCACGTTATTTCAGGTATTTCTTATGTTTGGTGTAGCGGGGCTCATCAAAAGTATGCGCTGTGGGAACTCTTTGGATGCAGAATTAAATTCCACATCCAACAAGCTCTCCCGCATAATATTTGAGTAAAAAGATAGGGAGATATGTCAAAAATACGAACAAAAAACGTAGTTTTCTTTTATGACAAATATGTCAATTCAACCATTATGCTTGACTCATTTTATTGAAATTCTATTGGTTCTTGAATTCCAACTCACAAAATTTATTGTTGTCACGTTTTCTCATAAGGCCCATTTTAGACCCCAAATTTCCTCTAATGGATGTCGATGGAGTCTTCCATTTACATAGGATTCGTCGATGGTGCTAGCCGTCACACTCAAAACTCAGCTTCGGCTGCTTGGGTGATTTATACTCCTATGGGTCAAGTATTGTCTTTAGGAGGCATATGTTTACAACCTTCTTCAAACAATGTTGTTGTATATACTGTCGTTATTAAGCTATTGTGGGATTTCATTTCACATGGTGTTCTCTCTCTTGAGGTACGTCTTGATTCGTAGTTAGTGGTTTCACAGCTTAGTGGCTCGTATCGTATTGGGGATCCTATATTATTACGAATATTCTTACGTGTGAGATTGCTAGAACGACAATTCGAGAATATAACATACATTCATGTTTCAAGAATTTTTAATCAAGTTGCTGACTCATACGCTAACTATGTGTTAGATTTACATTTGTCTCATAGACCATAAGCATATCACAAACATGCATTTTTGCACACATGTAAATAAATAAAATCGATCATCATAAAAAAAATTTATTAACATCCAAAATGTGACATCATAATACAAAAATTGGGGCTTCCGAGCCACCAAAATATAATACATGGTTGTACAAAAAGGAATACTCTTAGGTCTCTCAGCCTATGGAGAAGGAGGGGGGTTATGATCATTGTAATACACTACGAGTCAAGCTATCTATCGCAATAATTGAACCCATGCCCATGGTACACCAACCACCTGGGGCTGAATGGCCTCAAGAAAGTCCGAGACTTCCACCATGGGTACCCTATGCGTCAAGCGTAAAAAGTTTGTGTGGATGCTTTGGAGCATCTGCTCCACATCTACACCCATGATATATTCTCCTCTTACCCTCCGTATATGATGAGGGAAACCATCCAGTTGTTAGATTTTTAACATTAAGCTAGCATAACATTAGGATCTTTAACTGAGAGAACAACAAGCATAGCAATAAAACACAAGATACAATGAACATAGTGTTTTTCCTTGGGGAAATAATAAATGGAGAAAACCCCGCAACTTCCTTAGAGATAGAATCAACACCAAAAGTAAAATCCCAAAACAATAAGATGATATCCTGACAACAGGAACCTATTTCTTCGTTGTCCTAGTGTCTTTCTCTTCCTCAACTATGTTCTACAACTTAGTGTGAGTGAGTGTGTGATAAATAGAGAGGATACCTCTCTATTTATACTAATTCCTGACTTGACTAAACCTAAATAGGGCTGACTTCACTAGGTGAGTCTAATCATGGTAGTGCCACATAACTATGGGGACTTTAACCCTTAGACAATAGGAGGGTTACCCCCTTGACTTGACATGACTTGTTTATATTACAGAAACTCCCAATAGGAACATTGGGGCATGACATGACTCAAGTACATTACAATACATCCTAGAAGAAACATCAGGTTACAATACATAATAAATACAAATGAATACATTCTAAAGTTACAATTACATCAACACTCGCTCTTAACTAGGAAGGTATTCTCTCGACACAATTTACTAGCACAGTCTTCTTATCTGTATCATCTGGATCATCATCAAGATCTCGTCATATTTATCTTCAAGTCACCTTCATATTCAAGTCATCTTTCATCATCAGATCTGGATCATCACTCGATTTAGATCATCATCACTAGATCTAGATCATCACTCGATCTGAATCATCACTGGATCTGGATCATCACTAGACATCATCACTGGATTTGGATCATCACTAGATCTGGATCATCACTTGATCTGGATCATCACTAGACATCATCACTAGATTTGGATCGTCACTTCATTAAGATCATCACTAGACATCATCACTGGATCTGGATCATCACTCCTGGATCATCATCACTGAAATCATCATGGCTGCTATCTCATGATTCTTCTCATCACAGGAATTTCTACAGAGCCAGCCCTTTTTCATGCTGGGTGTAGGCCTAGCCTTCATGTAGGTATTTCTCAGTGCTTATATCTTACCATAAGTCAAAATGGCTTGTCCATCACTTACAACTGACCTTGACTCGTCCGAAAGGCATGCCCAACACTCACGTTTGACCATGAGAGGAACTTATTCCCCTCACCATGTTAGAATGGTGCAGCCCTTACATCTGACCATGGAAGGAACCTCATCCTCTCCCATGTCACAATGGCCCATCCCTTACATCTGACCTACTCATCAGAATGGCCCATCCCTTACATCTGACCTACTCATCAAAATGGCCTAGCACTTATATCCGACCTACTGATCAGAATGGCCCAACACTTATATATGACCTACTCGTCAGAATGGCCCAGTAATTATATCTAACCTACTCATCGAAATGGCCCTACACTCACATCTGATCATGTGAGAACACATCCCACAGTCATAACAAAACGGCCCCCAGTCCCAGACTGAGCTTTCTTGGTAATTGACCAGGTGCCCCCATTCTCCCAGAGAATGGCATCAGCCCTTATATCTGATCAAGTGGGAACCAATCCCTCAATCAAATCAAAATGGCCATGAATTTACATCTGATCATGTAAGAATACATCTTACAGCCGTTTTAGAAAGGCCCTTAGTCCCAAAGCAAGTATTCCTAGTAACTAACCAGGCACCTCCATTCTAAGAATGGAAACAACCCTTATATCTGATCATGTAGGAACCAATCCTACACTCATATCAGAATGGCTCAGCACTCCTATCTAACATGGAAGGAACCAATCCTCTCACCATGATAGAATGGATCAGCCCTTACATCTGACCATGGAAGGAACCAATACTCTCACCATGTCAGAATGGCTCATGGACTCATCACTTCCCCTTGGAAGGAACCTCGATCTAGATAACACTAAGCTTCTCCCTAAAGTACTCAAAATTCACTCTAGATACTGGCTTTGTCAACACATCATCTATCTATTTTTCCGTCACAACATACTGGAGCTTCACTGATCCCCTCTGCACCATATCAGTGATATAGTAATACTTGATCTCGATATGCTTCGACTTGTCATGGAACACCGGGTTCTCTGACAACTTAACACAACTCTAGTTGTTGCAATATATACAAGTAGCATCCAAATGGAGATCAAATAAATCAAATAGTAGCTTCCTTAGCCATACTGCCTCCTAACTAGCTAAACAAGTTGCGGCATACTCTACTTCAGCTGTACTTAGTGCCACACAGGATTGCTTCTTGCTAACCCAAGAGATCACACCTGATCCCATACTGAAGCAACACCCTGAAGTGCTCTTCCTATTGATGGGACAGCCTTCCCAATCTAAATCAACATAACCCTCTAGGTTAATCTTTTGACTCGCCTCATACTTGAGCCCATAATTAATTGTACCCCTCAGGTACCTCAGATTATGCTTTGGAGCAATCAAGTGAACATGTCTCGAATCTGTCAGGAATTGGCTCAAGGTGTTCACAACAAAGCAAATATATGGTCTTTTTTCGTCAGGTACATCAAGGACCTAATCATATGATGATACATCATAGCATCAACTACTTCTGATGAAGCATCACTCAATAGCTTCATGTTCGATGGCATAGGTGTGGTCCTGGCCTTGCAGTCCATCATCCTGAACCTCTTCAGGATCTCTACCGTATATTTCCCTTGTCTCAGGGAAATTCCATCTGCAATTAGCCACACCTCCTTGCCTAGAAAATAGTGCATCATTCCCAAGTCCTTCATTTCAAGCTCGAAAACAAGCTTTCTCTTTGTATTAGCAATCAACCCATCCATACCTGTTACAAACAGATCATCTACAAACAATAGGAGCATCACTGGGTTTCCATCTTCAACCTTGTATTAAAGGTTGTACTCTTCTTTACTTTTGGTAAAGCCCAAACTAGATATAAAGCTGTCAATTCTGCCATACCATGTCCTGGGTGCCTGTTTCAAATTGAACAGGGCTTTTGCAATATATATACATGAGACTCCCTATCATGTTTCTCAGAACCGAGTGGTTGTTCCACATACACTTCCTCCTCTACTACACCATTCAAGAAAGCAGTCTTGACATCGATCTGGTGTATCTTCCATTTCATCACTACAGCCAGAGCAAGTACTGATCTGATAGAAGTGTATCTAGCTATAGATGTAAAAGTTTCTTCATAATCTATTCCTTCTTTCTGGGATAAACCATGAGCAACAAATATTGCCTTATATTTTTCTATGCTACCATCTGCAGCATGCTTGATCTTGTATATCGATTTGGAACTTACAACTAACTTCCCTTCTGGTCTTGGGACAACATCCCAAATATCATTTTCATGATCAATTGGTACTCTTCGATCATAGCATCCTTCCATTATTTCCATTCTGTCGCTTCTTCATAATTGGAAGGTTCTTCATCAATGAAATCACATAATAATGCTACATATCCAGAGCAAGATCTGGTCCTCTTTCTTTCTCTATGGTTTTCTTCTGGAGCCCCATATCTTTCCACACCTTGGATAGCTTCTCGTACCCAAACATGTTTCCTCTTGTGAGAATTCTTCTCTTGAGGTGGATCTACAGGTCTTTGTTGTTCTTCAAATCCTCATTAGAGGAAATTTCAACTCAAAATGGGCCTCCTAAAAAAAAATAATAAAATAATATTTATTAATTTTAGAGGAAGAAAAGAAAAAAATAATTTTTGTTTGTATTTTTGACATATATTCCTATGTATTTACTCAAATTTTGATCGAGAGAGCTCATTGGATGTGGAATTAAATTCCACATCCAACAAGTACCCACTTGACATACTTTTGATGGACCTTGATACCCCAAAAACAAGAAATACTTGAAAAAATGTGATGATGATGTCATCATCATGTTTTTCAAGTATTTCTTGTTTTTGGGGTAGCAGGGGTCCATCAAAAGTATGCCGAGTGGGTACTCATTGGATGCAGAATTCAATTCCGCATCCAATGAGCTCTCCCGATAGAAATTTGAGTAAAAACACGGGGAGATATGTTGAAAATACAAACAAAAAATGTATTTTTTTTTATGATACCTATCCCCAAGTTTATATTAAAAAAGTGTTTAAGAACTATATGATATTTCAAATTTCAAGCAATTTCATTGGCTAAAATATGATGACATGGATTTTGAATGAAAGTTAAAAGGCCCATTTTGAGTTGAAATTTCCTCTAATGCGATCTTCTTCTTGATTTTCTTCATTCATGGTTGTATCATGAATTATGGGTGCTTCTGCTTCTTTAGGTTCTTCAGTAGGTTTCTTTCTAGATTTGTTGTAAGTTGTGTCTTCATAAAATGTCACATCACTACTGATGTCGATCTTCTTGAATCCTGGGAAGTATATTCTGTAAGCCTTCAAGCTTTTAGAGTATCCCACAAAAATACCCTTCTTTCCTGAAGGATCTAGTTTTGTTCTCTTCTCTTTTGGAATGTGTATGTACACAGGACAGTCGAATATTCTGAGATCACTGAATTTTGGTTTTTTTCTGGAGAAGACTTCTTCAGGAGTCTTGTTCTCGAGTACTCTGTGTGGAGTATGGTTCTATACATACACCGTTGTTCTGGCAGCCTTTGCCCATAGATTCTTGGGAAGATCTTGGTCATGAAGCATAGCTTTTGCAACTTCCATGATAGTTCTGTTCTTCCTTTCTACAATCCCATTATGTTATGGATTGCATAGAGTGGAAAACTCCCTCTTAATCCTTGAGTCTTTGCATAACTCTTTGAATTCATTTTATGTGAATTCTCTGCCATTATCTGATCGAAATGTCTTGATCTTCTTTTTTGTGTGGTTCTTGATCAAGGCTTTGAATTCCTTGAACTTGGTGAATACTTCATCTTTGTTCTTCATGAAGTAAATCCATGTCTTCCTAGAAACGTCATCCATAAAAGAAACATAGTATACATACCCACTTAATGAACTTGATGACATTGCTCCGCAAACATCGAAGTGGATGATTTCCAAGATTCCTTTTGCTTTGCTTTTGCTACTTGGAAAAGTCTTATTCACGTTCTTTCCTTTCGCACATATTTGCAAAACCCATCATGTTTTGCTTGAATTTCTAGAAGACCTTCAATGGCTTTGCATGCAAGTGGTAGTGCTCTATAATTCACATGTGTAAGCATTCTATCCCAAAGCTCATTTGGCTCTACTGTGTCATCGACCAAGACTTGTTCTGGATATCCATTCAATTTATACAATCCTCCTTCTTGTTCTCCAATCACTACTGCATCATCAATAGTCTTTCCTTTTGGCCACATGACGACTTGACCATCTATAAATGCAACCCTCATTCCTTTTACATCTAATGCAGATATGGAGAGAAGGTTCTTCTTTAGTCCTGGTACAAACAATACTTCCTTCATTGTCATATACTTTCTAGAGTCTAGCTTATAGGAGGATTCCCCACTACCTTTTATTGGATATTGGTAGTCATATCCAAACTTCACCTTGTGAGGTGATTCATGTTCTGGGAGTCTCACAAAGGATTCCTTGAATGCTGTCATATGCTTGGAATCCCCACTGTCTATAAGCCAATCATTTCTTCCATGTGTGATATTTCCCGTGAGAGCGGAAATCAAAACATATTCTTCATCACTTGAAGAATATTCACTTTCATATTTGGTCTTCTTTGTGGAAGGTTCATCATCCTCTGCAGCATGAGCATGATGTCTTCTCTTGTTGTTTTTCTTCTTGTGAAAGTTTCTTTTGCTTTTAGGACAATCTCTTGCAAAGTTTCCTATTTCATCATAAGTATAACATTTGAATTGAGATTTCTTGTGGGAAAAGTGCTTACCTTTAGAATGATGGTGATGATGGTCCCTTCTAGGTTTCTTGGATTTAACTATGAGATATTGATATTCACTTCCCATATTCTCTTCTCCAGTTGCTATCTGAGCTTCTTCTTGTAAAAATTCTTCCCAAAGTCTGCTGAACTTGACTAACTTCTTTCTGGCACAGATCCCTTGAATGAAAGAGTCCCATGTCCTAGGGAGACCATTCAAGGTGGTCATTACAATCTCTGCATTGTCCACTTCTTCATCTATTGCTTCTAGTTGTTCCTTGATATGAGAAACTCTAGTGAAGTAATACTAGATGGTCTCTGCATTCTAAATATTCACATTCTCCAGTTGGTTTCTTAGATTCATCTTTTGGTTTACATTCTTCCCATCAAACAATTTGGTTAGGGAATCAAACATAGCTTTAAGTATCTTTTGGGATGACACTTCTAGTATGAGGTGATCCTTGATTGAATGAGCAATAATCCTCTTTGTGATAAACAACTTCTTCTTATGTAAGTCCTTAGCCTCATCTCCCTCTAGAACTGGAACCTCCTCACTGACATAGGAGTCCAACTCATTTTCTTCCAAGACCAGGGAGTTCCTATAATTCCAGGATCGGAATTTATTAGCTCCCTAAAGCTTTTAATCAAGATTGGTATGATGAGACATGTTAAATGAGAAACTCAAATGGAAATACAAAATATTTATATCTTACCAGGTCAAGATGTCAGATCTGGATTTGGAGCTGAAATTCTACAGTGCTGGTTCAGGAGCAGATTAGGGTTTTGCTTTTCTAGAGTTATATCAAACCAAATTCTTTGATATTGAACCCTAAATTCAATTTTGATGAGGAGATCAATCTAGGCATTGGCTCGCTGAAAAATTCCACTTCTGTGAAAATCCCTAATTTTCGGGAGCAGTGTCGGGTCCAAAACTGAAAAACCTCAGAATTGGATTTTGCTTCGACAGAAAGATGCACCCTAGGGAGAAGAGTTATTCCAACCTTATTTCACTGAAAATCTATGGAGAGAGATCCACAAAGTAGGAATCCCTAGTTCCCATAGCTGCATAATGTCTTCTTCTCAGGTTAGCTCTGATACCATGTTATATTTTTAACATTAAGCTAGCATAACATTAGGATCTTTAATTGAGAGAACAACAAGCACATTAATCAAACACAAGAGACAAATAAAATATTTTTTTTCATCAGGGAAACCATAAATGGACAAAACCGCACAACTTCCTTAGAGATAGAATCAACACCAAAAGTAAAACCCCGAAATAGTAAGATGATCTCCCGATAGCAGTAACCTCTTTCTTCCTTGTCCCAATGTCTTTCTCTTCCTCATCTATGTGGTACAACTAAGTGTGAGTGAGTGTGTGATAAATAAAGAGGATAGCTCTCTGTTTATACTACTTCTCAACTTGACTAAACCCAACTAGGGACGACTTCACTAGGTGAGTCTAATAACCCTAGTGCCTCATAACTGCGGGGAATTTAACCCTTAGACAATCGGAGGGTTACCCATCTTGACTTGACATGACTTGTTTATATTATAGAAACTCCTGATACGAACATCGAGGCATTACATGACTCAATTACATTAAAATAAATCCTAGAATAAACATCAAGTTACAATACATAAGAAATAAAAGTGAATACATTCCAAAGTTGCAATTGCATCAACATTGGTCACCGTGGTCCAACGTCTGCATACACATGACAAATCATCACTATGTTTCATCACACCAAAACATGTATTTTTAGTCAATATATCAAAAACACAAAAAAATTAATAATTCAAAAAACTTAAAAAGTGGGTTTGGGTTTCATTACCTATGTCCCCATATGCTGCTCCTCGTGGTAGGGGCATGTCCGAATCTCCATCGAAGTCTATCGCTACATAGGGGTAGCCATCGATGCAAATGATCTGCCTCCGCCACCATGGAAATAAGTCTATTGGGTAGGGGTTAGCCACCCTACCTCCACCCACTTTGCGCATAGAATTTTCCCAATGTTGTTGGGCCGAATCTCGAACTCCGTGTGAAGGAGTTTCCACTCTAGGTCTTAGCTCTGGTACACACTCAAAGAAAAATGTGCTTAGTATGCTGCCAAAATCAATGTTGTACACCCTACCCATTTTGCAGTCACTGAGATGCTACTTCATGTTTCTCAACACCGTAGTGCACCAGTCATACACTGTGGGTCTCATACACTTCACCGCATAGAACATCAGTGGTCGAGAGGCCTGGTGGAGTGAATATAATCTAGATATTTTTCCTAATGCCAATAGTATGGACTTCAGTCCCAGTACCTAGATAGAGTTTGTCAGGATTTGACTCCAAACCTTTTTCATGTCCGAAAAGAAGTACACCACAATGTACTCATCCATAGTCAATCCACCTCCTGACCCGCGGGATCAGAGATTTACCACCTCTCCTCGTCAGGATAATCCAGTGATAAAGTATATTTCCTCAACTTCTATGCTGAGCAACATCTCGTCAATGTAAAAACTCTCAAAGTCTGGATCCCATTCATCCACTAGTATCTGGAGGAGTCTTGGTTTGGCCCTCAGGCCACCGAGACACCAAAACTTATACAAACCACATGCACATAATGCTTGTTGGGCCATTAAATCACCTTGCACGACGTCTTCCACATCACCATGTTCCCTCTCCCTCCACTCTAATACCATCTTTCACAAAAAACAAGAGTTTTGATTATCATTTTCCCTTGAAAACCTCATTTGCGGCCTCATACATGAGTGTTTGAAAAACAGTCGTATGTACGCAGGTTTGGTTGTTTTTTCCACATATGACGAGCCCTATATGCAAAAAAAACCCCGATACCCATGTGGTCTGACATGCACAACTTAGGATGGCCTAGAAAATTAATTGGACCATGAAAACTTTAAAAAATTGCATGAAATAGGAAGAGGAGGACATGAGGAGTTACCTGGATCAAATGGTGTCGAATTTTTCTAGACGATGCTCCCAGAATTCACGTTGAAAGTTTTGAGCTCAAATGGGTAAAAATTTCAAATGATAAGGAATTTTGAAATTTTTTACGCACTTTCTATTGTTTTGACCATTTCTGACCATTTTGGAATAATTTAATGATTTAGGAGTCCGTTTTGAGCACAGTTTGACTGTGGTTTTGACCTGTTCATGTTGATTTTAGGTATTATGTCTAAACTAGCATATAGGTTATGTTTCACATCTATTTTCACTTTGCATGACCTTATGACCTTTTCATTATAAGCTTAGGTACACACGCATTCTATCTTATCATAGAACCTTCTTGTTTCTTTTAGAAGTGACATGATGTGAATGGTAGAGCTTGACCATACATGGGTACCCTAGTTAGCTCATGTTTTGCATTTGGTGACCATGCTGACATTTTTCCCTAAGGGTGGGGGAGTCCTTTGTATAGTACCTCCATGACTTTGTGCAAGAGACTCATACTCCTCTTGATCTTTTTGTTGGCATTTTCCCTATGACTCCCTTATGTCAAGTTGTAATTACATTATCATGAGTTTTGCTTGCCTTATTGATCCTTATGCCATCTTCCCTGATTTTGATTCTCATCCATATAGCCTGAGCTTGTCTCATGTCTAGCCAAGCAAAGCCATTTTACATATCTTTTGTAGCTTGATTCCCCATTTTTACCAGGAGGGGGCTTTTCCCTGAGTGTCATTATCTTACACATGTTTCCTTGCATTGAGCATAGGTATGTTCCGCTGATTGGAACTAGTTTGTTTTCCCCTTGACACTCGTATCCTCCTAGTTTGTAACTATAAAGCACTTTTAGTCTTTTTCAAGATTTTCAAAATATTTGAAAAAGTCCAAAAAATAAAAAAACCAAAAAATCCGGACAGAAAAATATGTTATCTTTGGCAGTAGTAGAGTCGTGTCGCCTTTGAACAGAGCACTATATATCACATGCATTGGTTGGGTTAATAGTTTGACTTTATGACCTGTACTCGTTTCTCTGAGTTGATCTCCATCGACTAGTGAAGCTTTCAGTCCTTATGGAAACTCTATCAATGCTTCCTGTGTCGCAGAGATGTCCCAGTTTTGTATATTGAGTCTATTTCTCCTACATTCAGTCACCATTCACCTTTATTCTCTTGTTCAAAGGAAGTTGAATCCTCAGTCGACCATTCCTCAGTTTTATTGACTTTGCATGTCGGCCATTCCCGGTACTAGTACTGGTTCAAGCACATTATGATCGAGTCCTTCCACATCATACAGCTTTGTTGAGTAGCTCATGTTGGATGATGGGGTATGCCTTAATTCCCTCTTTCCAATGGATGTCATCCCATCGAATTCAAATCAGTTGTTCTGGGATAGGATTCTAGAGTCATTTGAGTGCCTTAAGAATTACATTCATCAGTGGTAGGTTCTTTCGCCATCAATAGTTTTGGGAATACATCAATGTCCCCTAATCGATGGATTCTTTCAAGTGTTCGACATCAACACATTTATTCACACTTGTTAGATTTCACTCTAGTACCTTGATTCCCATTTTCATTATTAGTGAGTGATCTCGCGTCTGTTAACGGTATAAATCAATGACCAGTAATCAGATGATGGACTACTATGTTCATCCTCGACACATCTATTCACATAGTAGGACATCTATTTGTAGCAGATTTTGTAGAAGACTTTCCAGAATGGTGGCATTTCTGATATGCTACCTCCTTGATCGTGCCAGTGTTCAAGAGATTTCAGCTTTTCTGACTTGATTCTAGTGTATGTTAGATATCTTCAGCCATTATGGAGATCTTCATCCATTGTATATCTTCATATTTCATGGAGCTCATGATCCTTTGTATATCTTCATCATGGAGATTCTGATCTATCTATATTGTACGTGGCGATGACCACACATGTAATATTTCGTATCATGCCTATTCATGGCCATTGTACTCTTATGTATCCAAGACTACTGTATGTACTTGAAGTCATATGTAGAGATATTTGTACCTTATTGTTGGATGGATGGTTCTTCCACCTGGTTCTTCGTCACTCCACTTTTGGATGGACTTATAATTCATTTCGGCCATCGTATCACCCCTTTAACCTCACACATTAGGGGGCATCTGTTACAACTGATTTTACCACACATGGTAGATCACACATTTATGGCATTCCCTGTCCCTCTGTAGAGTCTTTGGACCCCATGGACTATTTTTTTACCTTTGATGTTTCCAATATCATCCCTAAAAACACTTGTTATTTTCCATATGTGACTTTTAAACCCATTCTTGCGTATGCATGTGGATATGACCCTTAAACAGGTGTACATTGGGATGTGTGCAAAAGGCCAAAGACTTTTGTAGTTTTCCTTGATGTGGATCTGAGTCACTTTCCTCTTGTCCTTCCATATGCCTTGAGGCAGCTCAGATTTTACCTTCCATTACCCCAATGAAGCACCATATAAGGAACCCCTTGGATACATTGAAAGGAGAGGAATTGAAGAGCAAGAAAACTATAGTCCATTGTTGTCGTAGCTTACTTATAGTTGAGTCTGCATCCCTTTGTCCCTTGGAGGAATTGGTGTTATTCCCAATCTTGCCTTTGCTTTTGACCTTGCCATCGAGAGATGGAGGATTGAGGTGGCGGAGGCCCAAGTGGAGGACTCAGTTTCTCCAGTTCGCAGACGTGTTGACAGAGGTTGTCATTCATGTAATCTCTAATTTATATTAATAGAAATATCTTTTTATGTCCAATGATGTGCATTTAAATGAATATTGAATCCATGCACACTTTTAATTTCTTATACATTATTGATTATATATGCTAGAGTAGGTCTAACACCATTATATAGCATGCTTGTCTTGTTTGTCGATTGTTGAGAGTGCAAATTATTAACACAAGCGGGATTGGAAAATCTCAATGGGGATCTACATCAACCATCCAGAATAAGGTATGTTTTGATATCCTTTAGTGTTAGATGTTTTATTTCTCTTGCATATTGGGAAGGGATTGATTTCTACGGTTAACTTGTCTGTTGTGGTACACCCCAAGCCATAGGAAGTTTTCTTTGTAACATTATCTTCCAAGCATATAAGATACTAGTAATGCTTGTAAATTGTAAGAATCACTACATAACAACAACTTTTTAAAATACAACCTTTAGGATTCGATCTTGATGGTGGAACCAAGAGAATCACCCCACCACTGACAATTTGCACATTGTCCCAATAGCGATAGATAATCCCATGGATCCAACTTCTTGCAGTGAGACAACTTCCCTAACACTTTTTCCACCCAATTAGACAACAAAAAGTAGACAATTTCTCATTGAGTGCATTTTCTAGCCATTTTCTCAGCTGGTAAACATTAATTATTAAACCATAAACATGCATCAAATGATAATGTAGATAACATTTATTCCACAACAAAATAATACAAGAGAACTGATAAGAGACACACAAACACCAATTCTCATAATTGGAATTCCTAATTACATAAGTACATCTCTTGGCCACAGAAAGGGAGTTGTGGAGACCCAACTCTTTTATTTTCTTTTACACAAAATGGATACAGTAAGAAATATTTGTAAAGCTACATTTTTGAATAAGTGATAATTACCTTTCAAAGAATCCTATTTATAGTATGTTCACGAATGAGTAATAATTATATGCACTTACTGTTTGAAAAAATAATTCATTTAATCCATTTAATTTATGCAATGAACCATAACATTGCTAACAACTTATAACAAATGACCTACCAACATAATAATTACCAATATAATAAGAAATTAATCTCCAACACCATCGTCCATAAATCCTTACCTCCTTTTGTTGTACGTTTCTTAACATGGATAATTTTCTTTCATTTCCTTAACATGGATATTTTCCTTTGAGTGGTTTTCCTCTCCCTAGAGCCTTTCCTAGTTAGCTCCATTTGGAATACATTTCTTAACATAGATAATTTCCTTAACATGGACAATTTCCTTTAAGTGGTTTTCCTCTCCCTAGAGCCATTGCTAAACTAGGAGGACATGACACTTTTAATTTGGACAAGGAAGATATAGTACAAAATAAGGAGCTTCGAACTCATTAAAAGGAACACCCCTTCTATGAGGGTGTAACTATACTCTTAATTATTTTTGGCTCAACAATAATATGTGTGTAACTTGTTAGTTTGTTAGAGGCATCTTTTTATAACCTTTTTGTTACTTGTATTTGTATTGTTTAGCATTTCACATAGCCTTAAATTTGTTTGTTCACTTAATTTTTATTCTTTCAATTTGATCTATAAGTCCATAGCTATACTTTTATTTATTTTTGGCTTAACATGAATATGTGTCTGGAACTAGTTAATTAATTATTGCTACTTGTATTTGCATAACTATTGGATATGGTATCCAAGGAAAAATATTCTAATGTTGTTTCCTACTGCAATTCCAATTCCTGATCTTCTTCATGAGGTTGGTAAGTAACTAAATAATCGTATACATAGTTTTTCCAATAGCAACATCAAAGAGAAATCAATGGAGAAGCTTAAGAGTAGCACAAGTCCCAGCATGGAGATCACTGAACAATATGATCCAGTATTTGAAGTGAAATTGGCATCACTTGTTAAAAGAGAAGCATACTTGAGCATTTCCAAAGTTTTGCATAACCTACCTCTTGGCCAACCTATGTCAAAATTTGGTGAACTTGTCAACATTTTCTTGGTTGGATGGTCATACTGATTTAAAATCAAACCTTCTTGCAAGAGCCAAGCGTGGCCTGATTTTAATGGTTCGATTGATTTGCACATGCTTATGGCAGGGACTTCACCAACGTCTGGAACTTGTTTATTTTGGTTATGAAACTTTTAATATTTATTTAATCTTAAGTTGAAAAGTAAATCTAGCAAAACACTATCAAGGTTAAAGTCAAAAGAATTAGAAAAAAATGAGAAGCTCATGTAAAAACATAAAATTGTATTTTATTAAGTCTTAGATTAACCACCTCTACATAAAAGTGGTTGAAATTACAAACTCGGATTTATATATAGAAAATTTCTAGTATTTATATTTATAAAATTGTATTTTGTTAACTCATATATTATCCACTTCTACATAAAAATTGTTGAAAATACAAATTCACACTCATACATGGAAAATCTCTAGTATTTTCAATGGTAGGATTAGTAAAAATATATAAATTATTATTGGAAGTGAATCCAACAAAAATACATGGTTGGAAAGGAATCAAGAAATCAACAAAAAGACAGAAACTATTTCCAACTCTCCTCCTTGGCTTATGGGAAGTTTCCATGCATGCGTGTTAGGAATAAATAGATAAATAAATAGGTATTGTCAATTTATTTAATTTGTATTTCAATAGTATAGGATTTTTATTTTAATGGTATAGGATCAATCAAGTTTGAAAAAAAATCCACCAAATATATATAAAAAAAACATAAAAAAATAGAGGTAAACTCAACTTAAAAAGTAAATAGATATCTAAAATTTAGAAGATTTACACCCGAAAAAAAATCTCCTTATTTCCAGTGAAATCATCTAATTTTTAAACTACAGAAGAAAAAAATATAGCTCAAAAACCACTAATATATTTAAAAAACATTATAATTATGAGAGGAATACTTAGGAATTTTAATACTTTTAGTATGTGATGTCGCTTTCTATATGAATGAATACATATAAAATCAACACAATTTCAACATTGGTGTTCATTTTCTTGGTGTTAGGTAGCATTCTCTAGAAGGTCTTGGTGTTAAGTTCAATGTAATATTTTACGTAAATCGGTGTGACATAACTTATTTCATACAACATGCGAATCTTTTTTGTATGGATTCTAGCACCGAAATGCTAGTTTGTCTAGTTTAAATGTATTGAAATGACATATGGTTTAGATGCATTTAAATGACCTATGGCACCATTTCTTGCATCAAATTAGCATTAGGGCTAGAATTGTAACTAGTGTTATAGTAGAAGTCGGTATGGCATTGATAATATAGCTAAAACCGTTTTTGACTTGGTTACATTTTGAGTTGTATTTTCAATCATTTTTGCATTTTGTATCAATTTTGAGTTGCATTTTATGAATGGATAATTTATTAAGGTACACATTTATTATTTTTATAAGATAGAAACATTTCACTACAATTCTTAAATTTATTATAAATTTATTTAATAGATATAATTATATACGATAAATATAAAATACAACTATAAATTTATAGTTTTTTAAGAAGTTGTTTATCACTACCTTAGGGAATTATTAAACTTAACTATAAGGGTATACAAATGAAATAATAAATTTCAATTAGAGCTAGGCAAATCAACTTTAATATGATGATGTCAACATTATGGAGCTAGACCAATCAAACGTTGATATGACAATTAACATTGTAGTCATTACTAAAAGCCACACCATCATCATCATCGACACTATCTTCTGCTTATGAAGGTCATTGTAATAACACAATCAAAGGCCAATCAACAAAACACTTCTAATTACCAATAAGGATTGAATTCTCACTTCAGAAAAATTATATTTTTTTCCCCAAGAAAAAATCAATTTTATTTAAAAATAAAATCGCATTTTGCAATATCTTATCAAGCTGATTTGAAAAAGAAAAGAAGTTTAATATATTTGAAAATTTTACTAAGAATGTGTGTTAAACACACACATAACATCTCATGTAAATAAGTTTTTAAACTAGAAAGAAAAAATAAAAAATAAAAAGGAAAGACAATATGAATATCCTTATACATAACATCTTCAAGGAAATAATACATGTCCATAGTAGTCAAAATGAATAGAAATAACAATTTGTTCTATAAAACTTCAACAACCAAAAAGAAACCATATATATGAGAATATGTACAATCATCCTTAGTAAAAAGATATGGAATTATATGCATATTGTTAGAATAGTAATCCATCATTAGTACCTTATTTACACTAATTAGTCAATTTTATTGCTTGTTAAGCTTTAATACACTATGAGGTGGACTAGGGGTGCTTCGTTGGACATATGCCATGAAAAATTGGGGCTTTCAAACCCACATGGGAACTCCAGCTTAGTAAACACGCCACATGTGCACCTCCATCATTCCTGGTGCTCTCCCATACATTGGATGTGGTCAGTTAAGTTGACTTGGAGCACTAGAGTGGTATTTTGCCCAAATTTGGCTTCAATTTGTGCATTAAATGCTACATTGAGACTCCAAACAACCTATATTTCCACACCCATGCTGTTGGAGGTTTAATAATTGACACAAAACATATCATCTAGGTCAACTCAGCAATTCGTGGCAATTTGGGGTGACTTGGGACATGATTGGCCCACCTAAGGGGGTTTGATGCCATTTTGGCAATTTTGACATGTATCCTCACAATTGGATTCCAAAGCCTCATGAAAATTGTATTATGTATTATATAACTGATAATAACAGGTTTCATGGTTAGACAATTTGAAATTATCTTGTTTCTGTTCACATTGTGTGTGTAATTTATCTATAATTTGATGGTTTTTATTGATTCTTGCACCCAAAATTTGATTTGTGAGCTTCAATAATGCTCCTATATTCTCATGTGGTTTGAATTACTCACTAGGTTGTTTGAATTCCTCACATGGTATTAGATCCTGTTGGAGATTTTTGATTTGCAGATCAATTCATACTGATTTGAGTTGCATTTTTAATGGAGTTCCAAATAAAATTGAATTGTTCTATGCAAACTAGTAAGCAATTTCACCACCATAAATGTAGGAAGAAATGAAGGCTACCCACATCATGCTAACACCCTTTAATTTTTTTTATTGGAAGGAAGAGATGGTGATTCAACTAAGAGCTAAGGGGATTTTTAGAGTTACCATGGGTACTGAAGTGGAACCAAACTCTATTGTTGAGAAAGCCAAGTATTTCAACAAATTGGATGAGGCATATGGATTGATATGACTAAGAATATCAAGAGAGCTTCTATTCCACCTTGAATTTTTGAAATCATGAAAAGAGGTTTGGGAAAAACTGATGAGCTACATAGTTACCAGCTTAAGAATGAGCTTATTAGCTTGAGCCCAGCGCACTATGACACAATCCATGACTTCTTCACCAAGTTCAAATCACTTGTGTTGTAGTTAAAACAATGTGGGATTGAGAATAAAAAAGATCAGTTGATCTTGTCTATACTTTTGAAGTTGGGGCCAGAGTTCTTAGTTTTTGTGAGTACATTCCGCTTCGACAAACTTACACTTTGAAATTGGCAAATCCCCTTTCTAGAAAACTTCATGGAGACACTCACTCAAGAAAAAGATAAACTTGTCAAAATGGGAACCATTAGGATGAATGATCAAGCATTAGCAGTGGGGGTTTCAAATTCCTCAAAGGGAAATCTCAAGTCCAATAATTCATAGCTATAAGAGAAGAAGAAAAACCCAGAAAAACCAAAATCCAGTGATGCAAGTTCGAATCCTTCCAAGGAGAAGGACACGAAGGGAGAAGAGAAGGCCAAATGCACCTATTACCACAAGAGATGGAATATAGAGAGCTCATGCATGATAAATACCATTGACACCATGGCACAACTGCTGGAGAATAATAACATTCCAGTCCCTGATAGCGGAAGGAAGAAGGATGGCAACTCCAGTTCAAGTGAGAGAAAGGAGATATGTCATGCTTTGGTGGCAGGTACTTCTAAATATTCATCCTTTGTCATTGATTTAGGGGATTCCATGAATATGGTAGCCAAGAAATATCTCTTCTCCTCCACGAGTTTGAATGTTGGCCCAACAGTTCAAATGGGGGATGATTCAGATCTCCAAACCAAGGGGATTGGGAGGATTGATTTAGATCATGGCATCTTTAGTGAGGTATTGTATGTACTAGATATTGCAGCAAATTTGGTGTAATTATATCAAATGACCCATACAGGAGATCCAAAGAGAGTGACCTTCACTCCTAACATGGTAGAGATTTCTGAAATATGAACAGACCAAGTTATTGCAGTTGGGTATGCTGAATATCATGAGAGGAAGTACAAGTTTTCAAACTTCCTCCCCACTTCTAGTGATCAAGCACTTCAATCACATGTCGATGAAGTTTCCAAACTATGGCATGATAGGTTTGTACACATGAATTATAGTTATCTTCAAACATTGCACAGAGAATAAATGGTGGAAGGACTTCCACAAGTCTAGTCATCAATTGGAGCATGTATTGGATGTGTGATTGGGAAGCATCCTAAGCAGAGCTATGAGAAGGGGAAGGAAAGGAGGGAAACACAACCACTTGGGTTGGTGCATTCTTATTTGAATGGTCCACTACCCACTTCTTCATATCATCTAGGTATGTACTTACATTCAAATATTACTACTCTCGATTCTGTTGGGTGTATTTTATGAAATTGAAATATGAGGTTGTTGAACGACTCAAGATTTGGAAACCAGTTGTAGAAAATTAGAGTGGGAAGAATTTCAAAGTACTTAATAAAGATAATGGAAAGGAATATGTGAAAAATAACCTATAGAAACGTTTTGAAGAGTGTGGCATCCAAATGCAACACTCAACTCCCTACATACGACGACAAAATGGTGTGGCTGAGAGGAAGAATAGATCTCTCAAAGATATGGAAACTTGCATGATAGAGGTAAGGGACATTAATACCAAGATATGGGATGAAGCCATATGTTGTGCTCCTCACATTCAAAATAGATCCTTTCATAAATCAGTGAAAGGAATGACCCCTTACGAGGCAAGGTTTGGTCAAAATCCAAATGTCTTAAATTTCTGAATTTTTGGGACAAAATCATGGGCTAGAATTCCTTCTGAGAAGAGGAAAGCCTTGCAACCACAAAGAAAAAAGTGACTCATGGTTGGATATGGTGAGGAAACCAAAGGGTACAAGATCTTTGACACTTCTACTTGCAATACACTAGTTTAGAGAAGTTTGAAATTTGAAGAAGAGCCAATTTCATATTTCGAACTTGCACCGAGGGAATGCTCCTCTCCTCAACCATTCGAAGATGTAAGTGATGATGAATGCCCTATTTTATATAATATTTCTCATAAAAATGTTGCTGAATATCACATTTATGTAGATGAATCACCATCTAGTCCCAAGTGGGATGAAAAAATTGTACAATCAGCTGGGGAAATGGCAGGCGATCCCCATGAACCTAGGAAGACTAGATCACAAACTACTAAAGCTTCCTTTCCAAGTGATAGTGCTCTTTCTGAGCACTATTATATGCTGGTTGGGTCTGATCCTAAGACATATCAGAAATTTTATACTGACTCTATATGGAAATCAATAATGGAATATGAATTTGAGTCCCTCGAAGACAACAATACATGGGAATTGGTTCCCCTTCCTCCCAAGAGGAAGGTTGTTCAATGCAATTGGATTTTCCAGAACAAAATTGCTTCTGATGGTTCTGATATGAAACATAAGGCAAGGTTAGTTGCTAAAGGCTATTCTAAGTTCCATGGTGTTGATTACACAGAGACCTTTGCATTAGTTGCAAAGATGGACTCAATAAGACTAGTTCTAGCACTGGCGGCTAGTAAAGGTTGGTAAGTTCACCACATGAATGTCAAGAGTGCTTTCTTGCATTGTGATATACATGATTAGATCTATATTCAGCAGCATGAAGGTTTTCAAGAGGATCCTTCATTGGTATGTAGGCTTAAAAAATCACTCTATTGACTCAAGTAAGCCCCCAGGGCTTGGTATGCAAAAATGGATGCTTTGTTGCTTTCAATTGGATTCACTACATGAAAATCAAACCCTAACGTATATTTGCAGAAACATGATCGTATATTGCAGATCCTTTTTCTGTATGTTGATGATTTTCTTATTGGAGGTAGCTGCACCAATTTTATTGCATTGTAAGCTTTAATACACTATGAGGTGGACTAGGGGTGCTCAGTTAGACATATGCCATGAAAAATTGGGGATTTCACACCCACATGGGCACACCAGCTCAGTAAAAAACCCACATGTGCACCTCCATCATGGCTTGTGCACTCCCATACATTGGATGTGGTCAGCCAAGTTCACTTGGAGCGCTAGAGTGGGATTTTGCCCAAATTTGGCCTAATTTTGTGCATTAAATGTTGCATTGAGACTATAATCCACCCATATTTCCACACCCACACTGTCCAAGGTGTAATAATTCACCCAAAACATATCATTCATGTCAAATCAGCAATTCTTGGCATTTTGGGGTGATTTGGGACATGATTGGCCCACTTAGGGGGGTTTGATGCCATTTTGGCAATTTTGACTTGTATGCTCACAATTGGATTCCAAGGCCTCAAAAAAATCCTATGATTTATTATATACCTGATAATAACAAGTGTCATGGTTAGATAGTTCGAAATTATCTTGTTTCTGTTCACATTGTGTGTGTAATTTATCTGTAATTTGATGCTTTTTATTGATTCTTACACCCAAATTTGATTTGTGAGCTTCACTAATGCTCCTAGATTATCTCGTGGTTCAAATTACTCATTTGGTGGTTCGAATTCCTCACACATATCCCCCATATCATCAAAAAATAAAAATTGTGCAACATCTGACTACTAAGAGAAAATTAAAATCCTCCAACCAAACCTCAAAAAGCCATAGGACATAGATCAAAATCTATGATAATTTACATTACTTTATGCCATGTTTTCCAATTACTTGGAGTAAGTTGAAGACTTTCCTTGGACAATGTATCTGCAACACCATTCCTTTCTCTATAAATATGTTGAAAACACATATACTAAAAAGAAAGTGCAATTACCATCAATTCATCATATAAAGGACATAGAAAAATATTATGAACATTTTTTTCCTTTTCCACCCATTCAATAACAAATAAAGAATCACCAAAAATATGTAATTTTTTGATGCCCAAATTGAAATCTAATTCGAGCACTAATTGAAGTGCTAGAAGCTCAACTTTGTTATTTGAAGATAATACTAAACCTTCTTTGAAACTATGAAAATCTATGTCACCTAGAAAAATAACCCTCTCATTCGTTCCTTGGGAGGGTTTCCTTATGTTGATTCATCAAAATAGACCAATGCCCCATATTTATTAATAACTTTCGAAATTATGAATCTTGATTTGGTAATTTCACCATCTCGGTTGAAACAATTTACAATTTCCATAATGTTCATAGTCCATTACTTAGAAATCCAATATTCAAATATTATGTCGTTATCAATCATCCAAATACCCCATTTAATAATAAGAGCGATATATTTAAGGGATTTATATAGAGGAATTGAAATCCAAGAAAATAAAGTGGGTTGTACACTTTCACCTTCCTAGTTGAATACAACCCCAACTAAAATACAATTTTCCTTCCATTCCTCACCAGTAAATCAACAAATGGTACGCAAATTCATTATAGGATTTATAAAGTGGAAGTCTATTAGGACCCTACCAATTCATATGTTGTATACAATTCAAGGTTGGAATAGCATTATTGATGACATACCACATAATTTTTTTTTATTTTTTAGTATACATTTGAACTTCCAAATTCCTTTATACCACCATTTAGTAACTAAATGCCTCTCTTCCTCCCTTTAAACCTTATACTGAGTATTTGAAACATATAAAAACCCACTGGAATCTTTTCCCATATAATTTTATCATCATAATATCTTATCCAAACATGACTAGGAGATATATAAAATAGAAATGTATTTATCCCAAATAATCCTATCCTCTTTAACAAATCTCATAAAATCAACATTGATCCATTCTTGAGAAATAAGATTACTCCTAATCAAATGCAATCTGATTCAAGTATAACAACCTTGATATATTCAATTTTAAACCATACGGTAGGGTAAAATATGGAGACCTTCACAACCTACCCAAGTATCAAACCCAATTCGAAATTTTTCACCAGCTCCCACCTTCCACACTAACCAATCATTGATGAAGAGAAAATAAGTTATAACATCTTTCCAAACCACTAAGACATTTTTATAGAATTTATTTGGAAGAAAAATCCATTGCAATACTAGAAGAATATTGATTTATTTTCCTTTCATAAAATTGAATTAGAGGACCTTATCTTTTAAGATCCTCAAAACATTTTTTTGCAGCAAGAGCTATTGCAAATGAGTGATGATTTGTAATCCCCCATCCTCCTAATTGTTTTGGAGATTTAAGCTTTATAAAAGGTGAAGAAAAAATGATTTTATTGTTGTCACCCATCCATGCAAATTGAAAATATATCTTTCTACTAACAACTAAAGTGCCTTATGGAAGAAAATGTCGAGAAACCCAATAAATAAATATTGCTTCCCAGCAAAATCAAGAAGAATCAGTCCACCCCCTCTAGAAATCCATTTGTTGCACTAAAAATATATCCTCTTCTCAACCTTGGAAATAAGCCAAAACCAATCTTATTTTCATTATCCATTAAGTTTAATAGAGAATCCCGAATACTTAATAAACCAGCGTAGATCGAAATCCTAGGCTCTATCAAGCGCCGAGAGGGATCAAATCTCTTGCGCTGCAAACCTCTTTGAATGCAATACTTGAAAAGAGGTTTGCACCTAGGGTGATTTGATGTCTCTCAAGGCTTGATGGAGCCTAGACTTTGGATCTAAGTAAGATTTTTATTGTTAAATATGATTAAATATGTATAAAAAAAAATACACCTTAAAAAATTGTGTCCTTTAAAAAAATTAGATATTTTTAAATAATTAATCAAATTTAAAATGAATCTATTTTAGTGAGATAAACTATCATCAATTCATATATTCACTCCGCTATGAATTCTATCTGATTTTGACTTCTATTTGATTTTGTAACAGGTACGTAGGTGCAAATGACTTCAAGGTCGATCGATCTCAATTGGATATTCATCCTATGGTGAATGTCTTCCCAGTTATAGCAATTGCATATTCATCCTATCAGTGAATGTCTCCCATGTTAAGCTATACCATCCTTCCCAGCTGGACAATGACATTCTCATCTCACTTCCAGCAAACACCGTTTTAATTTTTTTTAAATGATACTTTGCTGCATATTCATCCTATCAGTGAATGTATCCCATGTTAATCTATACCATCCTTCCCGCCTGGACAATGACATTCTCATCTCACATCCAGTAGACACTGTTTTATTTTTTTTAAATTATACTTTGCTTCAGCAAAATATATTAAAAGAGGAATCCAAAACAATACAAACCTGAGAAAAACAGCTTTATTAATGTCCATTTGGCAAAATAATGAGAGAATCTTGTACTACTACAATCTCATGTCATGAGTTTATCTCTTTTGGACAAGGTGCAAATAGCATATTTATATTCATCCAGCGTTTGAGATCTACATATGCTCCACCAGCCTCCCTTTACCTTTGAAGACATACAGAACTAAACGAAATCAGTACTGTACCACATGGTCTTTGATTAATTTTCAGTATATTGCAAATCAATATAGACACCAGTGCATGACCATTTGGCAAGCATATCTGATCAAAGGTGATACAGACCAGGGATTATGTAGCTTTGCTGTTATCTTCCTCGTTCTAACTTAAATTCTATGGGTTTCTAATATGTTGTTATCTTCCTCATTCTAACTTAAATTCTCTGGGTTTCTAATATTACAGTAATTTTGCCAGGTTTCAATGACAGAATGGACAAAGTCTTGTCAAACTTATCTTGGTTCAAGGAGTACACCAAGCTGGAAGGATTTCCAGAATGGTGGAGATCGAACACTGTCAGGACCTGTCCAGAGTTGTGGTGGCTTATGTAGTGCATTTTTGCATGGTTCTCATGGAACCAATGTAGCTCTGTCCCCATGCCATTCACTTGTGTTTATTCTAGCACCGACAGAAAAAGGTTTTACTGGTTTTATGATGGATTTTCTAATGAGAGGGGTTTCTGCTACAGTTTTTTTGTCCCAAGGCCATTCACCTGTGTTTATTCCAGCGCCAGCAGAAAAAGGTTTTACTGGTTTTATGATGGATTTTCTGATGGGAGGGGTTTGTGCTGCAGTATTAAAAACTGCAGATGCCCCTCTTGAGCGTATCAAACTATTGATACAAATCCATGATGAAATGTTGAAATCTGGACGTCTTTCTGAGCCATACCAAGGAATTACTGATTGTTTTGGTAGGCTAATCAAGGAGGAAGGTGTGATTTCTTTGTGGAGAGAAAACACTGCAAATGTAATCCATTATTTCCATACACTGCAAAGGTAAATATAATTTTTCATATATGCTTTTCTGCTTGCTTTACAAGGCGACGCATACTGATATAAGTTTTTGATTTTTTTGTTCGTTTGAGCTAAGATGTGAACTTTAGTTTGTAACTGGCTCTATGGTTTGATCATGGGAATTGAACTTTTCCTTTAGGGATTATTTTAGGAGCCTCTTTGATTTCAACAAAGAGAGGGATGGTTACTAGAAATCTGGCCTCTAGTGGTACAGCTGGTGCGTCCTCTCTCCTTTTTGTTTATTCTCTATACTATGCTCGAACTCGGCTAGCTAATGATGCCAGATCTACAAAGAAAGGAGAAGAGAGGCAATTTAATGGGCTTCTTGATGTTTACAAGAAAACATGGAAATCTGATGGTCTTACTGGTCTCTATCGCAGGTTTAACATTGCCTACGTGGGAATTGTAGTCTATCATGGCTTGTACTTTGGGTTGTATGATTCTCTCAAGCTTGTTCTTTTGCTGGGAGACCTTCAGGTATGATATTGCATTTCTTGGATTAATGGAACCCGCATATTGGGCTGTAGAGAATTTTTTGGGGCAATAAATCTACAACATTTCTTTCTCATATTAGGTTGTGGCCCACATTTATTTTGGAAGATAATTAAAAGTTTTGTTTTTTATAGCTGGCATCTATGTAAATTTACGTAATGTTATGTTATGTAACGTTACATAACGTTACAAGATATCCCCCATACTGGGCTGTAGAGTGCCTCTCGGCGCAATTATTCCAAAAGGACTTCATTAAAAGGAAACATAGAAGATATATCATCTATTAAATCCTCATTAGTACCCATGAAGGAGACAAATGACTTGGTTGTTAGAATATTGTGAACATGTGAAATAATATCATAACACAATATAAACCTTGGATATCATACATGTCTATCCTTCTATCCAAGCAAGGAACATAAAAGCATGAAATAAAATTGGAGAAAAGAGAACAACAAGAGAACATCGATATACATGGTATACCCAATATGGGATACGTCCATGCGAAGGTTTGCATCTTGCATTATTCTGAAAAATAGATCTTCGGGATTACATGGAATCCTTACATATGCATCACATCAATATCCATCACCCAATCATGTCACAATCATGTGTGTACAAATGACACGCACAACATGTGATGTGTGATGAAGTACAATCAACACATACCCAAAAGGGTCTCCTTTACCTCTCTTATATACCAAGAGATATGGATAACATTAGATACCATAACACATGTGGGATAAATGAATTTACACCTCTTTATATAGAGAATGGTTATAAAGGATATAATTGCAAGGATGCATGTGGGATACCTCTATTTTATCATATTATAGTTATTTTATTCCTTTGAATTATATTTTACCAATATACCACATAAGTCATCATTACATATTCTAACATTGGCCTCATTAATTGTCATGCCTGAAGCCTTGCAATAAAGTTCTGAAATATATTTAATCTTAATGGAATCATCAATGGACTCATCACAAAAAATTAAGATGTCATAAAAAAAGTGGTGAGAGTTGAATAAAGAAGATCCCATTTGGATTCCTTTGAACATTCTTGATACATTTTCCTCCTCTAAGGATTTACCTAATCCTTCAACCACCAAAATAAAAAGAAGAGGGGCCAATGGATATTCTTGTATCATCCCCTTCCTAGGTCTAAATAATTCTTATGTTGATCCACTGATAAGAACAACAAATGAAACAGTATGAACACAACTCATAACCCAATTTTCAAAAGTATGAGAAAATACAATTTGTATTAAAATCAATCGAAGATATAACCAACTAAATTTGGAATATTCTTTGGAAAGATCAGCTTTTAGAATCATAGTAGGTTTTTTTTTATCCTTAAAAGAATGGAAGATTTCCCAAGAAATCCCAACAACTTCATGTATATTCCTTCCAGCAAGGAAACCAAACTTTTAACAATAAATGGAGGTATATTTGAGTGATAATTCTAAATTAGTTGAGGTAGATGGAGGTATATCTTGGCTTAAAATTTGGCATACCCAATTCAATAACAACACACTAAGAAATTCCAGGATACTAGCCCTTCTAGTATCACCTGCAAGCAAGTGAAATCTCACCTGAAGTACCTATGGGTACTACAGGAAACAAGTTTTTGGTGAAGAGGAAATGGTTTTACGAAATAACCCATTGAAAGAGCTTTGACATGCATCAAAAAAACTATGGAAATAAGGCATTGCATACATTAATTGCGCATTAACATTGTAACTCATATTAATTGTACAATATTATTATTACAATTTAGCAGTATCACTCAAATCAACCATAACATTTAGATAGCAAACATTCATAGTGCACCATGAGGCACAAGATATTTTTACGTGGAAACACAATATGAGAGAAAAACACATAAGTACTTGGTTATTTATAGATCTTGTTACATAAAACACTTAACATAGATCTATGCGCTTAACATGTAGAGTTATCACTCTTATTCTCTCAATACACCATAGATATATGCACACAACTTGCATATCCATCTGTTCCTCTTACAAAATAAGATCATTACCATACTAGTGAGAACATACAACACTGTTTCAACAAGTTCTTACGAAAACTAACAACAATTATTCATGAATCCTATTCCACCCAACTTGCTACATATTTATATTGATCCCGTGAACTTCATGGTACACTAAGTGGACACAAAACTATAACCAATTTCTCATTTGATGTCATCAACCACTATCTCTCCCTTATTTTATGCCACTACATAGGGGCCCTTCTATTGTGGGCACACTTCATTTTACCACCTTGTTTCATAACCCAATTCACACCAAAAAATCACCACAATTGGTCCAAAATACTTTAGTCCCAACAAGACCCCAACACTCACATGTTTCTTGTCCTGAACAACTTCGATTTCTACATAGAATTCTTTGACTAAAACTATTTAGCACAGTATCTTGAGTGCTACTCCATAACACCTTTTGAACCAGAGTTAGTACATTCTAGGAATAGTGTTCCAAATTTTGATGTGAGAAGAGTCCCAACTAGAACTAGATTTGAAAAATATCTGCATACCACCTCTCAAACACAACCAAAGATATTGAATATTACCCTTCATATTATTGATGGTATCGAAGCTCCCACTTTCCAAAACTATTATTTTGTCAAATCGCTAGTTGGTATTTCCTTTTTTTTCTAGTTGATCCTATTTGAATAAATTCTCTTTGCACATTAGGATTTTTTCTACACTATAACTTCTCATTTTGGTGGTGCAACATCTCTCTGCGATGAAGCTAATCTTGATCTATCTCTATGGTATGTTTTCTTTCTAAACCACCATCCTATTTCCAACACGCAACATATCTGTTTTTCCTTTCGGTTCTAAATCTCTACAACTTATACTAATACTTTCAACATCTTTGAAAACAGCACAAAAAGTGAATTTCTATGATCTACCTTCCTTTACCTTCTGTGTAGTTGATCTTTAACTACTTCTCTTGGAAACATCATTATTACTTAAGCCTCCTCTTCTCACTTCAAATATTTGATGTTTATTTGTTATCCCTTCAAAATATTGGATGCCTATTTTATTCATTATAGCCACATGTTCTCTCTGATACACATCACTTCTCGTATTTTTTTTCACCACCACCACTTTATTTGTTATTTTCTAGAATATTCCCTTGTATTTTTCAAAGTTCTCCCAAGCCACTTAATCTCACTCATGGGGATACTTCCTAGTTTTCATAAACGTAGTGTATATATCCTTTGCAGCCTCAATAGTTCCCCTTAACCTTTCTTCTTACGTGCCTAATTGTCTAGTTATATATCCATGTAGTTGTTCATTCACCAACTGCACAATCTTCTTTATCTTTGCATGTTCACCTCCTATGATTTCTAACACCATTATTGCTTCATTCTTTAACAACTCCCCCCTTTGGTTCATTTTTTGTTCTTCATCCCATATTTTGTTGAACTCTTTTTGTAGTTTCTTACTCTCTGTGACTTTTTACATTCTTTCAATTGAAGGAAAATTCCTTATAAGATCCTTTAGCTTTCGATATCTACTATGTGCATCTTCAAATTTATTTGTCACCTCTTGTAAACCTTCATCATCCATGAACACTACCAAGGCCTGCGAAATTTCATAAAACAAATTGTGCATTCCTCATTTAATACATTAATGCTCTTCATAGAATCCTTTGTAGAGACTCCCCTCTAGTATCATACCTCATGCAGTGCTCTAGGCATTAAATATGCTTCCAAGTCACCAATGCATGCACAAAAACCTTTAATAACTTCACTTATGCTTGACATTCTATCTTCAATTTCCACATGGGGTCTTCACTTAGTGAAACCATGTCATAAAACCTTCATTCATAGGATATTAATGAATACCCCTAATTTTACTAAATATTGATCATTACTTACAAAATCCTTTTGTTGAGGCATCCTCCCAATACACTATAAAAAAAGTAACAAAACTAAGAAAAGTACATTACGATTGAATCGAGATGTACAAACATTCTTCAACGAAGTTCTTCGAGACATGAATAAGGTTCCATATATAAGAAACAACTCATGACATATCCTAGTCAATATTTTAGATCACTGTGACAAGCGTATACCTTCCAAACATAAAGAAATATGTACTAGCTCACTATGAAGTAAAAAAGTGATTTCATCCCTTCATATAGATAACATCTTGATATTATATATCAGTATACACTATAATTTTTATCTAGATGCTTTTGCAATCATAATAGAAGGTCGTTGAAAGCCTTAAACTAACAACCACATGAGTCTATTATAAAGCAAGATAAACAAACTTTGAATGTAATCCTAGATGGATATTTATGTTCTTTTTTCTTTGCATCTAAAGAGTGGAAAAAACTAATCATAAACAAGATTACCTTTCCTTTCATTCCAACAATGTGGATAATTTTCAGTTCAGACGGATATTCCTCCAAGTCTAATATCTACAAAAAAGAAAGTGATGAAATAACACCAGTATGTAGTGATATACAATATCGATGATGTTGACTTACGAGTATAGAATTATTAGATAAAATGGAAGTTTTGTATATGATAAGAATATTGTGACAATGGAATTCAGTGACTGTAGGACACATAATCTAAACCCGTAAACCCTTAAACACACCTGACAAATGAACCAGACTCCTTTTCCATTCCCTACTCTAAGGGGTTATCAACAAGATTGTTTACTATTTATTTCAATAAATTAGTTGCCTCTGTCTCTGTGGGTGATGCTCTTCCCACCCTTTCCCCTTCCATTTCTCTCGATGGTTCTTTTGGGTAAAAATAATATCACTTGCACTCGCTTCTGTAGCTAGTATTTGAACCTATGAATTTGATGGTGTGGGATGGGATGGTGGATATTATGTGAAATTTGTGTTTGTTGCTGATTAATTTTCCACTGCTCAACCTTCTTTCTTTGCTTCATTCAGGGGAAACGTCAGCTTTATAACTACATCATATAGACCTGTAAATGGAGGATCTTAACTATATCTCAATGAGTCAGCTTTTGAAAATGACCAAGTTCCCACTTATTACATGGAGTAAGAAGATCACTTAGTCACATAGCAACAGATGTAGTAACTATAGTTTGGTTCGATGGTCGTTCACTTTTTTTATTTACTATGTATGGGAAACATAGGCTTTCACTAAGGAAGTAGTGTATATTGTCTCCTTACTTCCATTACGGGTTGTTCCTTCCATTATTTTTGTGGAAATTCAATGAATCCAGTAGGTTTAAGAAAGGTAATATAAATGAATGCTTTCATTATCAACCAAGTGAGCTGCCTTTCCTTAACACCTTGAGATTTCCTTAACTAGATCTACTTTTATGACATATGGATTTGCTGTCAGTGCTGAATCAATGAAAAGAGAGAAAGGGTATAGGTTGGTTCAATATGCCCAACACATATAATCGATTATGGAATCATATTCGACCCTCTGCAATTAGATGTCACTCACTACTCAAAACCCCAATGCTCCCCATCCCCTCTACAACTACCTTTGAGCTCTATGAAAAGCCCAATGCTCCCTCTGCTCCTATTTTTTATGTTGTTTCTTCACTCCTTTGGATAATAAAACCCCCTAAATATTGATTTTTTTTAACATATAAAATAAACCCCTCAACCCTAAATATGACCCCAATATAATGTTTCATTTTTTATATTTATTAAGCCCTCAATATGAACATACATGGTATGGTATTGGTCCTTCGGTGAAGCCTCGTGAATTCCCCACAAGCTTCCACGTGTCTCTAGTAACCCATGCCACCTTATTTTCTTAGCATTTATCATTTATGTGACCCATTTAAATGTGAATATGGAAAACTAAAGTAATTTTTGGTGCCATAGCCTCTTATTGGACCGAGAGAGGCAAGGTTCTCTCCAACACAATATGGGGGACATTCTGTCATGTGAGTCATGGTATGCTAGAAGACATAAATAAAAAATATTAAAAATATAAATTACATATAGACTTAAGTAAAACATTAAAAAAATTAAACTAGCATAGATCCATTTTAAACTAGGATTGATCAAGTATCGAGATGGATCCAAATGGTAAGACAATGTACATCACAAGAAACTAGATCCCTCTCGATGCTTCAGAGATCCTGGTTTAAAATGAATCTATGTTAGTTACAAAATTTATGTCTCCATCTCAACCTGGGGAGCTAGTAGGTTGGTGAAACATTATTTGCAAGTAGTCTTATGTATAAATTATTTTATTGGGGACATACCAATCTCAAAATTGTGTTGATAATCCTATAGTAAGTAAACCCCATTAGAATAAGAAAGTCAATAAGTGGAGAAACACAACACTTTGATATAAATTCTTCACCAATTCCGGTACAAATTTTGTTGAAAGTTATAATTGTTCCTTATGGATGAAAAAATTTCCATGAGAATTTTCCCTATAAGTGTTGGCCTATTTAAAATGACATGAATTTTAAAATTTAAATAATGGTTAATATAGATGAAGTCAAATAATTAAAATTTACCCCCTTATTTGTGGGACAAGGGAGCCTTACTATTAAAGTACATAACACCTCCGGATTTGACCTATGACCTATAATGGTTTATTTAGAATTTGGAATGAATATCATAAAATAAATTTTGACAATACACTTGTCTCATCTTCCTACAATTTAGGAAAATAATCCATCTTGATCTATTCCAAGCTATAAAATATAAATATTTAAAATAAAATTGTCTTATATTCCTAGAAAATATATATATAATGAAAATAAACTACTCCTCCGTGAAATAATCCCAAATACCCATTAGTTTGGTCATATTGCTTTTAACTACCACCTTCACGCATATGTGTTTGGTCATATGTGGAAATTATTTAATTGGGGACATACCAATCTCAAAATTGTGTTGATAATTGTAGTGTAAGTAAACCCCATTAGAATGAGAAAGTTCATAAGTGGACAAACACAACCCTTTTATATAAATTCTTCACCAATTCTACTAGGAATTTGTTGAAACTTATAGTTGTGCCTTATGGATAAAACCTTTTCCATGATAATTTTCCCTGCGAATTTTAAAATTGAAATCCTAATTAATATAGATGAAGTCAAATAATTAAAACTGACCCCTTTCCTTGTGGGACAAGGGAGCCTTACTCTTAAATTCCATAACCCCTCTGGATTTGACCTATGACCTATAATTGTTTATTTAGAATTTGAAATGAATATCATAAAATAGATTTTGACAATACACTTGTCACATCTTCCTACAATTTAGGAATATAATCCTTCTTAATCTAGTCCAAACTATAAAATATAAATATTTATCAATATAATGAATAAAAACTACTCCTCCCTAAAATAATCCCATACACCCATTACTTTGGTCATACTGATTTTAACTACCACCTTAAGGCATATCTAAACCCCATAAGAGGGAATGTATCATCCAATCAAAACTATTCTCCAATTTTTGATTCTATAAAATATAAATTTATCAATATAATGAAAAGAGCTACTCCTTCATGAAATACGCCCATATACCCATTACTTTGGTCATATTGTTTTTAACTACCACCTTCACTCATATCATAAACCCTATAAAATGAATGTATCATCGGATCCAAATTATTCTCCAATTTATGATTTGATTGGCTCTTTTTTCTCTTATGGTAATAGTTACCTCTAACTAGGTTTCTCCCTCGGTAAGCTAAGGTATCATGGAGCTTGCTTCAGATTTATTTTGGAAGCTTCTATATGATTTGTTGTCTGTAATCCTTTTGTATCTTCTAATCAAAGAGGCCATTGGATCTTCCGTTTTCTCTACGAGATGGAGATATCTCTACCAACAAGTTTCGAAGCTTGTTCTCTCCCCAAATCTTCTAATTGGCCAGGTCCTCCCTAATCTGACAACCATTGCACAAGTGGAGAATATTATCTCCAACATTTTTCTCTTACATTCCTCCGATTTGGAAACCTTTGATCTTTATAGCACAAACGACTGGAATTTTACTCCTGAAAATATATGTAAATGGCTGCACTCTGCAGCGTCCAATAATGTCAAAGCCCTCTCTCTTTGTTATTTTTCAGACTCCTCCGACTATTACGCTGAACCTGACAACCCAAGGGAATTTTATCTCCTTCCCTTTTCTTATCAACTGCCCAAAGCTCAAAGAGCTGAGTTTATTTAGCTATACAAAGTATTTGAGAGTGAATGGGTTCTTGTTTCAGAAGCTCTCTTCCGAAATTAATGAACATTACATGGATATAGATGGAACTGTGATAGAGATGTCATTGCATGTGAACTTACATGGAGAAAAAAATTTATCAGCAGAGAGATGTGTTGTGATCATGGGGACATTTAAACTGCTGAAATGTTTAAGTAATATTCCTACTACCAACCTGTGCCAAGGGCTTCCTCATCATGAGCGTCTATTCATACCTGGAGAGATTGATTTTGTAATATTTTTTATTTACATTTTATATTCTATTATATGTTGGTGTGGAGTAAGAAGCAATTTGTGATTGGTTTTGGGTTTTCAATTTAATGCGGAGATTAACAAAGATCCCATTCCAACAAGTTTAGAGTCTCTACTACTTACTATTTGGAAGGTACCGGATTTTCTTCACTAGAATTATGAGGAGAAAGAGATCGATGTGTTGGTATGGTTTCTTGAGAATGCCCTTGCTCTTGAATCCATGGAAGTAAGGGAACCACCGTGAGATGCTAGGAAGAACAAAAAGTACATACAACTTTTACTCATAATTCTTGATTCCAATTTCAAGAGACCTTCCTCTCCAGAAAGAGTATCTATAACTGAAAAGTAACTTAAGATTCTTTTGCTGGAGATGTTTAGATCAAGCAATAATATGCGTATTTAATATCCCAAATTTTGGACCTAACACTTATGGCCATGAGGCCCATTGATTCTAATGTTACCTTGATTTTTTATTTTGATTTATTGGTTCAAATACCCCACTGCATATGAAAATGATGATTTGTTTGATATACTGGGAATGAGACAATTGCTTATGATATATGTATATGTTTTCTTGTGTTGGGTGTGGACCTTGAAGCACATGATTGATGAGATGTTTTGTGTTGAGCAAGGAGCTCTGGAGCACATGGATGAATTGATGTTTTGTGTTGAGCAAGAAGCTTTGGAGCACACAAATTTTGAGACATTTGTGTTCAGCGTGAAGCTATGGAACACATGAAAAGATAATTGGAAGTGTTGGGCATAATCCCTAGAGCCTTCCATGTTGATGTTGATCATAAGCTATGGAACATCAGATCCTTGACCATTGTATCCCTAGGTGTATCGTACAAGTACATCCTAGCATTAGTGTTGAGCAAGAAGCTATGGAATTGCACTAATTTTGTAACTTTTTGTTTATAGTGTTGAGTATGGGCTCTAGATAAGCGCTAGGAGTTACTGAAAAGAATTAATTATTCCCGAGTGAAACAAATTAAGTAAATATTGATCTCATCTAACTTATTTAGAAGTGATTAAATTAAATCTCGAATTTATGTATCTCATCAAGTACTGAAGAACTACCTTGTTATATGAGGGAATACAACATGCAACGATGTTTAGATTTGCCTAGCCTAGAAGACCTAACCACCTACCTGATGACCTTAATGAACAAAGTGTCATATGTTTGTGGATCACAATATGTGATACCCTAAGACAAATGTTAACAAATAATATATTATTATATATTTTATGCATGGTATGTATAACGAGTAAGCATAGTAACAATATTAATAATGTAAGAAAGAAGGAAAAGCTCCATCTATTATTATTATACTGAAGAAAGTTCTTGGAGAACATTTTCCTAAGAGGAAAAAGGAGAACTGATCCAGACCTGATATACAAGTTAGCGAAGCCTTACCTTAGGATCTCTAAGCTACTTTCATGTTGGAACCAGCTCGGGGGGATCCAGATTAAAATCGAGAACGGTTATAGGTCATGGTTGGGTGGAACGTGGTAGTTCCAAAGTGATTCGGTCATCTATACAGAGTTCATATCTTCCTATGATTTGTTAATACTTGGTAACTGAGTGTCTGTATTTCAGCCATTGGAATAGCTTCATCCTTTAGGTATAAATATCTTGACTACCTATTTCATTATCTAGAATAATTGCTCATTATATTATGCAAGTGTTTATGTTATATTTCTAACCCTATGTACCATTATTTTCCTATCAAATTATTTAAGGGTTTGCATTTTAATTATAAACCCTAACCTATAATTTAATTCCTGTGTAATAATTATCAAGGGTTTTATTCTTTCAGTTTTACTTCTGTAATTTCATTCCCGTGTAAGAATTATCAAGGGTTTTGTTCTTTCAGTTTTACTTTTGTAGTTTAATTCCTCTATAAGAATTATCAAGGGTTCTGTTCTTTCAATTTTACTTCTGTATTTTTCATTTACAACTTAAACTTTGGGTCCCTAAGACATAGGAATTATTCTAACAGGTCCTATGTGTTTATTTACCTAGGTACTCTACTAGCGGATTTCATATTGTCAGTAGAGCTATGTTTATAAGTAAAATACTAATTCATATTAAGCTTCAAACAAAATATAATTATAAAATGCAGTTAACTAATATCATGTATAAACAAAACCCTAACCTATTTAAGCAATATTATAAACCCAATATTCTATAACTAAGAATAATCATAACTTCAAAATATTAGAGCTAAGATAAAAATCAACAAATACTGCTCAGGGTCTGTATAAACATATTCCTTCTATGCACAAGGATAAACATTATCATTCTTCTTTAATCAAATATTATCATTAATAAAAGCTAGAGTCCAAGTATCGAGACCATCGAATGGTCCACGATTTATGCTTACCAATACTCCACATTAAATCCAACTATATATTATTACTACCAACTACTATCACAAAAACATAATATAGCAAACAAATTATTCCACATAATAAATCCATTTCCAGTTTAATAAAACCATCCCTTACATACATGCGAATCACATTATACATCATATACCATAACAAAATCTCAATCCATAAAATCAACCATAATACTATGCACAACATGTACTAAAAACAAATATAATTGCACTGAGGTCACAGGATCAATTCCTATGGGAATTTAAGCCCAAATTGCATCCATAAATCTTAAACCCTTTACAACCAGAACGACCTAGGATCGATTCCTGTAGAGTCAATTTTTATTTACAAAACCATAGTGACGAATCACGTAGGATTCCATACTTAAACTCTTCCTCATACCGTAACTTTCCACTAATAAAAAGGCACTCTATATTACATAGACATAGGCTATAAAGTTAAATATATCAGTTCTATACACAAAGTTCAAACAACCCAATAAAATATGCATGTTGTAACCTATGGCCCTTAGCCTCATTCATAACTAAACAGTCAATTAAAATTACCAATGCTACAAACCCTTTCAACAAAATAACAACAACGACAATTTCCATCGAAAGGTTACACCCACAGTCGGCCCACATATATTTAACTATGCTTCATAAACTTAAACAGTGATTCTAAATCCAATACGCTATTATAGATCTAGTGGCAGGATTGCCAATGACATACACAACATAGCCCCAAAGCCATAATGATGTCACAGTTTCACCCATACAACCAACCCAAGCAATGTTTATGAATACATACAGTCCATTAATAATAATAACCATGAAATCAACACAATATGTAAATACAACATGTTTATATAAACACAGTCATTACAAAATCATTAAGGAGTTTCACAGTTGTTCAAACTTAGCCATTGCACCATTGCAAGCAATGTTGTTTCCACCAGTAACATAATCAAACATTATTTACAAATACATAGAGACTGTCGAGAGTTACCCAAGCCCTTTTCACTACACATAGTACCCTTTAACATCCTGACCACACATTGAAGCTCTGGCCCGAGGGTAATAAAACCCCAAGCCAATCCTATTACAAAATGCATTGCCATTTAAGCCACAGTGAGACCCCATCCCAAAACGCAGCCATTAGAAACCATAGTCAAGTAATCCAAACCAAATCAACAAAAGATGATAATTAACCAAAACACCCACATACTTGTTTAGCCATTGAAATCACATTCCTTCACACGCATGAGTAGAGCACTAGCATCAAGGCTGTGAATAACCCACACTATTGCATGAGCTACGCCCTAAGCTTGGCTGTCACTCTTTCCAAGGTGCATTGATGTCTCCACCTTGGACTCCATTAACTTTTACAAAACCGATATTTCCGATAGTTTTTCCCACTATGTTAAACTTTGTTCCAAATCAATGTGGATTCCATAAACCCCACTATGCATAGAATAACTTACGCTTTAAGCCATAATTCCATCGTATATCAAATATTCCATGGAATTCTTTAAGACAAGGGTTTTACAAATATATTATACCAACCATGAAAACCATACATTTAAACTATGTTAGAGCAGGACCAAAGCCTTAAGTCTCTAAGACCATAATAAGTCCGTGTCATGCAAATAATAAGTGCAGTAGTGACCACATCACTATCATAAAGCCTATAATAATAATGATAATAATCAGGGTAATGTCACTAGAATAGATCTGCAAAGGAGAGCGCTAGTGAATAAAACAGTCCTCATTATCTGTTAAGCTTTAAAAAAAAGTTTTCCGTCACCAAGTGCCCTTGCACACAAAGGGGATAGAAATGCATTAGTTTGTTAGAACTAACTAAACCCGATATGACAAGTAGAAACCGTTACCTCTCAGGTGGGTACAAGGGAAACTAGTCTCACCACTCCACCCCTTTGTTTCCAAGGAAAAAGTTAAGTTAGAATTATGTATATGATAGTAAGCACATGTTATAATCCTTGAAGTATCTAACCAATCACTAACTTACACATCAATGCATAACCATAGAACAACATAGTTGTAATATTCTGAATTTTGGACATACTATTTATAGGCATGAGCCTATTGATCATGACGATAATATTGATGTTTTATTTTTTTGGGTCAAAGATCCCATTGCATATGAACATGATGATTTGCTTTGTATATTGGACATAATCCAATTGTTGATGATATACATGTATATATATGTTGGTTGTGTTGGGAGTAGACCTTGAAGCACATGATTGATGAAATGTTTTGTGTTGGGAATGGACCCTGAATCACATGATCGATGAGATGTTTTGTGTTGAGCGAGATGCTCTAGAGAAAATGAGTCCTTACATTTATGTTGAGCATAAAGCTCTGGAACACATGAAAATATAATTGGAAATGTTGGGCATAAGCTCTGGATCATTCCATGTTGATGTTGAGCTTAAGCTATAGAGCATCGGATCCTTGGCCATTGTATCCCTGGGTGTATCGTACAAGTACATCCTAGCATTTAGTGTTGAGCGAGAGATCTAGAATTGCACTATGTTTGTAAATCCCTATTATAAGCATTGAGTATGGGCTCTTGTAAGCACTAGCGGTTACTAAAAATATTAAAATCACCACCCAGTGAAAATGACTTGAGAATAATAGTGATCTCATCATACTTATTTTTAAGCGATTAAATGAAATTTTGAATTTCTATATTCTCATCAAGTACTAAAGAACTACACTTTATACGATGGAAATCCAACATGACATGATGTTTAGAGTTTCCTACCCTAGTAGACTTGAGCCATCTATCTACTTGACATTTATGAAGAAGTGTCATTAAGTCTAGGGATCATGATACATGATGTCCGAAGTAAAATGTTAACAGGTATTTTAATACTATGTATTTTATGCATAGTATGTATAAATAATTAATTAGGATTAATTATATAATTGAATAAATAAAGAAGAGAAGCTCCATCAATTATTATTTATTATTAAAGGAGTAATAAATAGTGAAATATCTATGAAAGACTACGACATAGGAACTAGTTAAGAGTTTCTAGGTTAAGATTTGAAAATTACCCTAGTAAATTAAAAAGGGTTAAATAAAGAAATCAAGGATTTCTTTATTTAACTACCTCTTTAACTGAAAAGTTTGTCTATAAAGACTTGAGCCAAGCAAAAGCTTGGGGTTCTGATTTTTATCTAGGAGAATTATTATTCTGTTTGTTTTTGCTTTCAAGTGTTTTCTTGGAGAACGTTTCCTGCAAGGGAAAGAGGATTGATTCAGAACTGATTACATGTTAGGAAACCCTACCTTAGGAGCTCTAAGCTACTTGCATGTTGGATACCAGCTCGGGGGGGATCCAGATTTAAACCAGGAATGGTTCTGGGTCATGGTTGGGTGGAACGTGGTAGTTCCCAGGTGATTTGGTCATCAAACAAAGCTGAGATCTACATTGAATTGTTAATGCTGGTTATTTAAGTGTTCACGTCCAGCCATTGAAAAAGCTTAAAATTTAGGTATGAAACCCTTGAAGGCCGATTCTATTTCTTTTCTAAAAATTCGTTACTGTTAACATTAAGCAACAGCTGCAACGTAATTTATAACCCTAATGGTTAAGTTTTATGGTTAACAATCTGCTAGGGTTTGTATTTCTAATTTACTAATCATAGGCTGGAGAATTTTTATTATATGTTGTTTATGTTCAGGGTTGTATCTTTCATAAATGTTCATGTATTAACTAGGTTTTGATATTAGTATTATGTTTATACCTTGTTCTCTGTATTTAATACTCTGCTGATATATTCCATTTGTCAGCAAAGCCTTGCCCTAAATTTTTAAAGAAACTAGTTCAGTAGTAATTAATTAAAATATTAATTATGCTAACTAATACAAGTATATATTATAAACTAAATCTACTAAGAACAGATTTCATATAATAAAAAATCTAAACAAATTATTAAAGACCTTCCAAGGTCTGCTCCACATAATCATTAAGAAAAAACAAAATACTTTAAAAAATTGGAACAACGACTAAATTTAATCAGAGGGATATCATGACCATCCAGGTGGTCCTTATCAAGACTCTACCAGAAAACCTGCAATCTTAAAGATCTATAATAAAATACCATAAATCACATGCATTATATCTTTAAGGGTCCCATATAATATTCATCATAAAATATCCACCTATAATTTTACGAAGTAAACAATTCATATAGCTTTGTATTAATAAACAAAGGTTGTGGTATCGACCCTTATGGGTTACAAATATAACTCATAAGAAAAATTAAACTCCACATTAAAAACATCACTATATTTCTTATTTAAACAAGGAATTCATTCCTCTTAAGAAGAAGAGCCTATATTATGCCAACACAGTTCGCGACATTGAATCCCATGGATGTCCATGACCCAAGGCCAACATAATAATAACCTTAACATAAATCATTAGTGTAATAAAAACGCATAAAAAAATCCATAGCTTAATACATAGTATTCTTTCCATTATTACATATAAAATATTTTACAATTTGGTATCTCCAAGGCCCAAATCCTGAAGGTCGTATACCCAGTCACATTGGCCATGACCAAGTTTCCAAATCTAATCTGACAGTCATGCTACAGTAACCAAAACGATATCATGGGTTTTCCATAACCCTGGCTGTTACATCCATATCTATTTAAATAGACAAATTACATATTAAAATGCCAACTAAGCTATCATAGTCATTGGGAGAGGTGCATGCCATTCATGGCATGGCCTGCACCCACACTGAACCATTACAAAACCAAATTACAATACTCTATCTAAAACACAGTTTCCAATAACACTAATGCAAATCTTACGGTGGCAAGCCAATGGGGTACAACACGATTGCAACAATGGCGCACCCCATGGCATAACACCCCAATCTCTAGAAGCTTCTCAAATATAAATTACAAACAATATAAACATAGTGTTGTGCATACTTCCAAAACCCAAAATATTATTGTTATACACAGAGTAAATTCTCCAGGCTTAAAGCCACGATCCAACCCAGCAAATCAACATTTTAAAACTTAGCATTTAAATAACTACATAGTCCTGAATTTGAAAAGTATAATATATTAAAAATGCTGAAGGAAAATAGTATGCATCTTATACCAAAACCCATTATAGTCTTCACATAAAAGCCAACGCACAGTATATTTACACAGTAAGGCACGGATTTCCTCTTTTACAAATAGCCAAGTATTAATAATGTTAGATGGAAAGCTGTGAGCTATGGCACCATTACAAGTAATGGTGCAGCCACGGCTCAAAATTCCAAACCTCCCAATGAGAGTCAAAACCCATAGAAAGCTACATTACAAACCCCGAAGGTAGAGTTGACAAGTGCCATCTAAAATCCCAACCCTGTAAATAATCCCAACTTAGAAATGCTCAGAATGAGGGGAGGCAAGTAATATCTTGCGAGTAGGCTTACTATGGCCGTGAAGTAGCAACCCCAAATCAAAAGCATAGCTTTGTGCAAACCTCGGAGCACCTTTGTTTACACCTGCAAACAAATCAATTATTGCATGAGAAGCATGACCATTCCATGGATAAAATAATGAAATAATGTGTTTACGCAGAGTCTGGTCCATTTTACCTACAAATCGATGGACGTCACCTCTGTTCTCCAACTGCGTAGAGCCCACACAAAACCCTAATTCCAAAACCACATAATGCATAAATAGCAAATGCCCAAATCCGTTTCCAAGCATTTTCACAAACCCCGATGGCATTAATGGAACCAGTTGGTGGCCATTAATGCATCCATAAACCCTGACCATAGTTTATGAATCCATGATATATTACATATCAACCAAGTCATAAAGTTTAAATCCCGTCATATCATGGTGCACACTATATCCTATAGTTTCGCCACCTTCTAATTCCAGCACAGAGCTATTACCAATGACATGGTATTTATACCATAGTCTTTCAACTCGAAAGTGTGCGTAGACTTAACACTATGGTATAGTGTTTACATTTTCCCCCCCTAGCATCAAACTAATGTGTTGGTACATGCCCTTGCTAGTTCATATAGGTAGTATTTGTGCATAAGTCTTTAGTCTAGGTTTTGTTGTATTTAGGAATCATGGAAAACGTAGTATGCCATGATGCTCATGCTAGGAAGAACATGCTTAAGTATCAAAAATTGTAACCAAGGAAGACCCGCAAAATAGAAACAAGAGAAGTGTAATTAATTAACCAAGAGAGAGATAAATAATAATGGTAAGGATAGTAAGTTAATTCACAACATCTAGTTAATTAACTAAGAAAGATAATTAATGAACATAGGGCTCGTACCTAATTTGTAAAATGGAAGAGTAACAAAAGTGCAAGGTGGAACTGGAAGTATAACTAGGAACTGAATTGCTTCAAGTAACCAAATAATCCATATGTCACAAAAGTAACTTGTAAGTCAATAAATAAGGTGCCTTAGTTCGAGTGAACTGAGTAAGCCTACATAACAAAAAATGACCTTACCTCTCAGATCGTCATGGGAGAACAAGCCCCACCATTCCAGCACTTTGTTTCCCATTAGCAAAGTTAAGTTAGTTTTTATTAAATAAAAAAAGTACACATGTGCAAGAGAAAAATAACGATCTATACAATTCATTAATTCATCGATAGTAATAACTAAGATGTATCAATAGTTTAAATAACAAATTGAAGACATAAGAAGTAAATGAACTAATAATCATTGAATGGAAAAGAGGTTAACAAGAAAATATGGGCAGTTTTTGAAGAGATCAAAAATATAAATAGCACCTATAATTCTGCACAAGTAATAATGATCCCCTTTGGCTATTTTTCACTAGCCTATAATTTTTTTTTTCAATTTTTGTTGACATTACAGTTTTTTTTTTCAATTTTTAGGGACATTACATAAATTTTTGCTGCTACTAAATATTTTTTGTGTTTTAGGAAAAATTTTACAGTTCTTTTCAGTTTATGAATACCGAGGAAGAAAATAGCTGAAAGGAAGAAATGACCACCCCCACTCCAGAAGTGAACTTGGTGGTTGAGCTAAACTTTGATGTGCTGAACAATTTGTATAGTCTTCAAGCTGAACTGAAAAGTTTCATAGAAGACGATCTAAATGAAAGAAAGGAATAGCAAGCTATAAATGAAGCATTATTGCATAACATGATGGGAGGGAGCCTGTAATGTAAACCTACCCATTCCACCAATAGATCCAAAAGAGAACTGTACCATGAGTGGGCCAATATCCCAAGAGAAGAAGAAAAATAAGGTACACCCGAAGCAACTAAAGGATATCATCACAGTCCTGCTAGTGATGACTCACTTTCTCCATGAAGGAAGAGGAAAATAAATGATGACAGTATTCAGGGGGAGTTTCGAAAAACAAGAGCCCCAACCTATGAAGGTGAAGTAAATACATGAGAAAAGGCTGAAGAATGGTTGCCATGAATGAGTAAGTATTTCCAGGTTCATAACGATTCAAGTGTGATGCAGGCTAGGATTTCCATCTACAACCAGAATGGTAAGGCTGCAAGATGGTGGGGAGATTTAAAGCACACCAAGAAACATGAGCTGTGAGAAATAAGTTGGAAAAAATTCCGAAAGATTTTTTAAGAAAAATACATGTCAGAAAGGTTTTTTGACCGCAAGGTAAAAGAGTTCCATGAACTATGCATGTGGTCCATGACCATGGATGCATTTATAAATAGATTTCTAGATCTGTTGCATTATGTACCGTATATCAAAGAAGAGAAGGTGAAGATCCAGCAGTTCCTAGGATGTCTTCCTCCCAGTTTTCAGGACAGGATTGAATTTGACATGCCAAAGACTCTGGATATTGCACTACCCAAGGACCGACTCTACTATGAGCATGGGAAGCTACAACAACAAAACCAGAATCGAAACAGAGAAAAGTATAAAAAAATTTCTGATAACCGCAAGCCTGGGGCAAACCCGCGGCCTTATAGAAAGAAAAATAACAGCTTTCAACTGAACAAGAACTTCAACAAAATTGGTACAAAGCCTTATGTACCAGCTCCTAATGGTAATAAGCAAGTGGCAAGTGGATCCAATGCTACCCCTTTAGCAATCAAGTGCTGGAAGTGCAACGGGCCGCATTATGCCCAAGAATGTAAGAACAAGAACAATGGAGTCTTGCATAACCTACAAGAAGAACCTACCATTTAGGATATAGTGGGAACCCCATGAATCTATGCAACATTAAATGGCCAATAGGTGGACCACCAAGCTACAATGGTTGAGATCAAAGGTAAGATCTTAAACACCTCTGTTTCAATACCTATTGATCCTAGTGCTTGCCGGAGCTATGTTGCACCCAATATTGTCGATTTATGCAAGTTAGGAAAAGTAAAGCATGTTAAACCTTGGCTGGTATAGTTATCCACCAGTACGAAACGAAAGGTTTTGGAAATTGTTAAAGAATGTGAAGTAAACCTAAACAGTTTCCTTACCAAGGTATACCTAAACATCCTACCTTTAGGATCGTACGATATTCTTATCAGCATGGACTGGTTGGAACGACACCATGTCATGCTATGTTGTCTACACAAGTCTATCTTGTGTACTGATAGCCAAGGGGACCAAGTGAAGGTTCAAGGAATCCCAAAGAAATTTTATTTAAGACAAATCTTTGCCTTACAAGTGAAGAAGTATGTTATGAAGGGCTGCAAGTCATTTGTGGTGAACATCCGAGACGTAGAGTTTGATAGAGAACAACACATAGAAGAATTCCCCATTCTTGAAGAATTCAAGGATGTATTTCCTGAGGAAATCCCCATATTATCTCTAAAATGAGACCTAGAATTTTCTATCGAACTGACCCCATGATCAATTTTGACCTCTAAATCCCCTTGGCGCATGAACGCACTAGAATGGGTGGAACTCAAAATGCAGTTGCAGGAGTTAATAGAGAAAGGGTATATCCGACCCAGGGTGTCCCCTTGGGGAGCACCGATTTTGTTTGTAAAGAATAAGGAAGGTACGATGCGAATGTACATTGATTACCGTCAGTTGAACAAAATGACTATAAAGAACCATTACTCGCTCCCTAGGATCAACCATTTGTTCGACCAGGTGGGAGGAGCCAAAATATTTTTGAAGATTGACCTGCTATATAGGTACCATCAGGTACGGATCTGAGATGAATATATTCCCAGGACCACCTTTCATACGAGGTACGAGCAGTACGAGTTTGTAGTGATGATGTTTGGGTTGACCAATGCCCCTGCAAACTTTATGTGTATGATGAACAACATATTCAGTAAATAGTTGGATAAGTTTGTACTAGTCTTTATTGATGAAATTCTAGTTTATTCCAAGAATAAAGAGGAACACGAAGAACACCTTCACATAGTACTTCGAGTGTTGAGAGAACACCATCTCTATGCTAAGTTTAGTAAATGTGATTTTTACAAACCACAAATACAGTACCTAGGTCATATCGTATCCAAGGCAGGAATAGCTATGGACTCGAAAAAGATTCGAGCCATAAAGGATTGGCCTACCCAGAGCAGTGTCAATAACATTAGGTCCTTTTTGGGTTTAGCCGGGTATTATCGAAATTTCATTGAGAACTTCTCGAGAATCACTTGCCCCATGATGGGTTTTCAGAAGAAAGCAAACAAGTTCTTATGGACTGACAAGTGTGAGGAAAGTTTTCAAAAGCTTAAGCAGCTTTTGATGATCGTACCAGTGTTGCAGATTGCAGATCCCGATGGGGATTTCATTGTATGCACAAATGAAAGCAAGGAATTACTTGGAGGATTCCTCTTGCAAAACAATCATGCAAACTAAAAGAGAATGAGAAGAATTATCCCACGCATGATCTTGAGCTAGCAGCCATTATCCATGCTCTGAATATGTGGAGGCACTACCTCATGGGAAGGAAGTTCCTTCTAAAGGCTGACAATATGAGTGTAAAGTATTTATTCGATCAACTCAGTCTGAATGCAAGGCAAGAAAGATGGTTGGATTTCCTGAGTGAGTATCACTTTGAACTAAAGCATATTAAGGGCAAAGAGAACAAATTTGCTGATGCTTTTAGGCGACGAACTCATATGATATATGAGTTGAACCTAAGTCAAATTGATGCATATTTACATGAGAAGATTTGAATGGCCAACAATATTGACCTATTCTATGTTGAAATCCTCAAGAAGGTCCAAGAGGACCGGTTGTTTCAACAATAGAAGGAGTACAAGGTGGATGACTCCGGACTACTATGGAACAAAGATAGATTGTATGTTCCAAATGGAGGGGACATTCAGTCCAGAATCCTCACAGAATTTAATAGGGAACCCTAATCAAGGCACCCAGGATATCAAAAGATGGTATCTACCATCAAGAGACAATTTTTCTCACCTAAGTTAAAGGCCGACATTGCAATGTTTATTGCAAAATGTGAGGAATTCCAGTTAGTTAAAGCTGAGAACCAACATCCTTCAGGATTGCTACAACCATTTCCCATTCTAGAATGGAAGTGGGAGGTTATCAGTATGGATTTTATTATTGGCTTACCCAAAATCAAGAAGCAAAATTATTCCATCTTCGTAGCCATTGACAAGATTTCAAAGGAAGCACACTTCATCCCCGTAAAATTGACCTACAAGGCCATGAACATTGCCGATATCTTCCTAAAAGAGATATTTAGATTGCATGGGATACCCAAAGAAATTATCTCACATCGAGATGTTAAGTTTACAAGAAACTTTTGGAGATATTTATTCCTTGGATTGGAGACGCAGCTAAACTTTAGCACTTCTTATCACCTGCAAATAGATGAACAAACTGAAAGAGTAAACCTAATTGTTGAAAACATGCTCTGAATGTATGTCATGAACATTCCCACCAAGTGGGAGGATTATCTATACCTTGCAGAGTTTGCATATAACAATGGGTATCAGGATTCCTCCAAGATATTAGAGGAAAATTCTAATCAAAATGGGCCTCCTAAGGAAAATTAATAAAATAGTATTTATTCATTATGGAGGAAGAAAAGAAAAACTATTTTTTTGTTTGTATTTTCAACATATCTCCCTGTGTTTTTACTCAAATCTCGATTGGAAGAGCTCATTGGATGTGGAACTAAATCCCACATCCAACGAGTACCCACTCGGCATACTTTTAATGGTCCCCACTACCCCAAAAACAAGAAATACCTGGAAAAAAAATCGATGATGATGTCATCATCACATTTTTTAAGGTATTTCTTGTTTTTGGGGTTGTGAGGCTCGTCAAAAGTATTCCAAGTGGTTACTCGTTGGAAGTGGAATTTAGTTTTTCATCCAACAAGCTCTCTCTGTCAAAATTTGAGTAAAAACACAGGGGATATATCGAAAATATGAACAAAAAAAGTATTTTTTTTATGATACCTATGCCCAAATTTATAGTAAAAAATTGTTTAAGAGGTTCTCCCTTTTTTAATTTAAAAGCACTTTTATTGGATAATACATGATCACATGGACTTTGTATTATTTTTGCAAGGCCCATTTTAAATTGAAATTTCCTTTAATGTGATTCCTTTCGAGGTACTCTATGGATGGAAGTGTAGGACCTGAGTTACTCGGGACATTCCGATGGATCGGCTCATGTTAGGGCCTAACCTATTATTGGACTTGAAACAATTAGTTACCAAGGTCTAGGGAAACCTTAAAGAGGCACAAGACCATCAAAAAAGTTATGCGGATAAGAAAATAAAATATAAAGACTATCAAGTACATTAGCATGTCTACTTGAAAGTGAAAGAAAAACGGAGCTTTTTGAGCTTGGGTAGGTGTAGTAAGTTAGCAACTATATTTTGTGGGCCTTTTGAAATTCTAGTGAAGAAAAGACCAGTGGCTTATGAACTAGCATTACCCATGCATGGAAGAGTTGATAATGTTTTCCATGCATCTTTATTAAAGAAATATGTTTATGACACTAGCATAACATTGATTGGTCATTATTATGGGTGGAACCTGAAGGGGAATTTTCCCCTAAGCCTTTGCATATATTGGACAAGATAGAAGTGCAGCTTCAGACGCGCATTGTAGTCCAATTGAAATTGCAGTGGAAGAACTTTGAGGTAGATGACGCTACTTGGGAGAATGGGGCCACCATGAGAAAGGTTTTCCCCGCCTTGTCTAAAGATATCATTCAGAGTCCCTAGAACACCAGGGACAGTGTTGTACTAAGTGGGAAGGGATGTAATATCCTGAATTTTAGACCTACCATTTAGGCATGAGCCTATTGATCATGATGATAATATTGTTGTTTTATTTTTTTGCTTCAAAGACCCCATTGCATATAAACATGGTGATTTCCTTTCTATATTGGGTGTAAGCCAATTGTTGATGATATATATGTATATATATGTTTGTTTTGTTGGGCATGGACTCTGAAGCACATGCTTGATGAAATGTTTTGTGTTGGGTGTGAACCCTGAAGCACGTGATCGATGAGATGTTTTGTGTTGAGTGAGAGGCTCTTGAGCACATGAGTAGCTACATTTGTGTTGAGCATAAAGCTCTGGAACACATGAAAATATAATTGGAAATGTTTGGCATAAGCTCTAGAGCATTGGATCCTTGGCCATTGTATCCCTAGGTGTATCGTACAAGTAGATCCTAGCATTTAGTTTTGAGCGACAGCTCTGGAATTGCACTATGTTTTAAAATCCCTATTATAATCATTGAGTATGGGCTCTAGTAAGCACTAGGGGTTACCAAAAAGGTTAAAATCACCTCCAAGTGAAAACGAGTCGAGAATAATATTGATCTCATCATACTTATTCTTAAGTGATTAAATGAAATTTCGAATTTCTCTATTCTCATCAAGTGTTGAAGAACTGCCATGTTATACGAGGGAAATCCAACATGCAAGGATGTTTAGAGTTTCCTAGCCTAGTAGACTTGAGCCATCTATCTACTTGACCTTCATGAAGAAGTGTCGTTAAGTCTAGGGATCATGATACATGATGCTCAAAGACAAATGTTAACAAGTATTTTAATACTATGTATTTCATGCATAGTATGTATAAAGAATTAACTATGATTAATTATATATTTTAATAAAGAAAGAAGAGAAGCTTCACCAATTATTATTTATTATTAAAGGAGTAATAAATAGTGAAATATTTATGAAAGACTAACTAGGAACTAGTTAAAAGTTCCTAGGTTAAGAATTGAAAATTACCCGAGTAAATTAAAAACTGTTAAATCAAGAAATCAAGGATTTCTAGATGTAACTGCCCCTTAGACTGAAAAGTCTATCTATAAAGACTCAAGCCAAGAAAAGGCTTGGGGTTCTGATTTTTATCTAGGAGAATTATTATTCAGCCTGTTTTTGCTCTCAAGTGTTTTCTTGGAGAACGTTTCCTACAAGGAAAAGAGGATTGATTCAGAACTCATTACCAGTTAGGAAACCCTACCTTGGGAGCTCTAAGCTACTTACACGTTGGATTCCAGCTTGGGGGGGATCCAGATTTAAACCAGGAATGGCTCTAGGTCATGGTAGTTTCCGAGTGATTTTGTCATCAAACAGAGGTCATATCTGCATTGAATTGTTAATGCTAGTTATTTAAGTGTATAGGTGCAACCATTGAAAAATCTTAAAATTCAGGTATGAAACCCTTGAAGGCCTATTCTATTTGTGTCCTAAAGATTCATTACTATTTATGTTAAGTAATGGCGGCAATGTAATTTCTAACCCTAATGGTTAAGTTTTATGGTTAACAATCTGCTAGGGTTTGTATTTGTAATTTACTAATGATAGGTTGGAGAATTTTTATTATATGATGTTTATGTTCAGGGTTGTATCTTTCATAAATGTTCCTATATTAACTAGGTTTTGATCTTAGTATTATGTTTATACTTTGTTCTCTATATTTAATACTCTGCTCACATATTCCATTTGTTAGCATAGGCTTGCCATAAATTTTTAAATAAATTAGTTCAATAGTAATTAATTAAAATATTAATTATGCTAACTAATACAAGTATACATTATAAACTAGATCTACTAAGAACAGATTTCATATAATAAACAAGCTAAACAAATTATTAAAAACCTTCCAAGGCGTGCTCCACATAATCATTTAAAAAAACAAAATACTTTACATAACTGGAACAAACATTAAATTTAATCAAAGGAATATTGTGACCATCGAGGTGGTCCTTATAAAGACTATGCCATAAAACCTATAGTCTTAAACATCTATAATAAAATACCATAAATCACATGCATTATATCTTTAAGTGTCCCATATAATATTCATCATAAAAAATCCACCTATAATTTTACCAAGTAAACAATTCATATAAATCTATATTAATAAACATAGGTCGCGGTATCAACCCTTATGGGTTACAAATATAATTCATAAGAAAAATTAAACTCCACATTAAACGCATCACTATCGTTCTTATTTAAACAAGGAATTCATTTCTATTAACAAGAAGACCCTATCTTATGCAAACGCAGGTCGTGACATCGAATCCCATGGATGTCCATGACCCAAGGATGACATAATAATAACCTTAACATAAATCATTACTGTAATAAAATTGCATAAAAAAATCCATACCTTAATACATAGTATTCTTTCCATTATTACATATAAAATATTTTACAATTTGGTATTTCCTAGGCCCAAATTTTGAAGGTCGTATACCTAGTCACACTGGCCACGGCCAAGTTTGCAAATCTAATCACACAGTCATGCTACAGTAACCAAAACAATATCGTGGGTTTTCCATAACCATGGCTGTTACAACTATATCTATTTAAATAAACAAATTACATATTAAAATGCCAACTAAGATATCACATACGTTGGGAGAGGCACATGCCATTCATGGCATGGCCTATACCCACACTGAACCATTACAAAACAAAAATACAATACTTTGTCTAAAACACAGTTTCCGATAATGCTAACACAAAGCTTACAGTGGCTGTGACACCATTGCAACAATGTCGCAGCTCGTGGAATAATGCCCCAAGATCGAGAAGCTTCCCAAACATAAATTAGAAACAATATAAACAAATTGTTGTGCATACTTCCAAAACCCAAACTATTACCATTATACACAGAGTAAATTCTACAGACTTAAATCCATGATCGAACCCCACAATTCTACATTTTAAAACACAACATTTAAAGGACTACATAGTCCTGAATTTACACAGTATAATCTATTAAAAATGGTGAACAAAAATAGTATGCATCTTATACCAAAACCCATTATAGTCTTCACATAAAATCTAACACGCAGTATATTTACACAGTAAGGCACTGATTTCCTCTTTTACAAACAGTCAAGTATTAATAATGTTAAATGGCAAGCTATGAGCTATGGCACCATTACAAGTAATGGTGCAGCCACGGTTCAAAATGATAAACCTCCCAATGAAATTCAAAACCCAAAGAAAGCTACATTACAAACCCCGAAGGCAAAGTCGACAAGTGCCATATAAAACCCCAACCCTTTAAATAATATCAACTCATAAATGCCCAGAACGAGGAGAGGCAAGTAAGATCTTGCTAGCAGGTTTACCATAGCCATGAAGTAGAAACCCTAAATCGAAAGCATAGCTCTGTGAAAATCTTGGACCACCTTCATTTTCACCTACAAACAAATCAACGATGGCATGAGAATCATGAAAATGACATGGATAAAACAACAAGACAACGTGTTTACATAGAATCTAGTCCAACTTACCTACAAATCAATGGAGGTCACCTACCTTCTCCAACTATGTAGAGTCCACACGAAACCCTAATCCTAAAACCATATAATGTACAAACAGGGAATGCTCAACTCCTTTTCCAAGCATTTTCACAAACCATGATGGCATTAATAACACCAACTGGTGGCCATTAATGCATCCATAAACCCTCACCATAGTTTATAAATCCATGTTATATTACATATCAACCAAGTCATAAAGTTTAAGCCATGTCATATCATGTTGCACACTATATCCTATAGTTTCACCACCTTCTAATGCAATCCTAGACCTATTACCAATGACATGGTATTTATACCATAGTATTTCAACTCCAAAGTGTGCTCAGACTTAACACTATTGTATAGTGTTTACATTTTATCCCCCTAGCATCAAAGTAATGTGTTGGTACATGCGCTTGCTAGTTCATATAGGTAATGTTTGTGCATAAATATTTAGTCTTGTATTTGTAGTATTTAGGAATTAGAGCAAACATAGTATGCCATGATTCCCTCACTAAGAAGAACAATCTTAAGTTTCCAAATTCATAACCAAGGCAGACCTATGAAATAGAAACAAGAGAAGTGTAATTAATTAACCAAGAGCAAGATAATTAATAATGGTAAGGACAGTAAGTTAATTCATAGCATCTAGCTAATTAGCTAAGAAAGATAATTAACAAACATATGGCTTACCTGAGTCGTAAAATGGAACAGTAATAAAAGTGCTAGGAAGAACTAGAAGTATAACTAGGAACTGAATTGCTTCAAGTAGCCAAATAATCTTGATGTCGCAAAAGTAACTTATAAGTCAATAAATAAGGTGCCTTAGTTCGAGTGAACTAAGTAAGCCTACAAAATGAAGAATGAACTTACCTCTCAGATCGTCATGGGAGAACAAGTCCCACCACTCCACCACTTTGTTTCCCATCAACAAAGTTAAGTTAGTTTTTATTAAATAAACAAAGTACACATGTGCAGGAGAAAAATAATGATCTGTACAATTCATTAATTCATAGATAGTAATAACTAAGATGTATCAATAGTTTAAATAACATAATTAAGACATAAGAAGTAAATGAACTAATAATCACTAAATGGAAAAGAGATTAACAAGACAGTATGGGCAGTTTCTGAAGAGATCGAAAGAATAAGTAACACATTTAATTCCGCACGAGTAATAATGATCCCCTTTGGGTAGTTTTCACTAGCGTATATATATATATATTAAATTTTTGAGGACATTACAATAGTAATCAATATTATGACAACGTAAATAAATATAGTAATAAAAACATATGATAATATGGAAGCAGGACGTAAGAACAACTTACAAATTTATAGTACATTAACCAAAGTACGACACATTCCCCACAAGTTCCAATAATGTCCAGTATAAGTAGTTTTGAATAGCCTAATAAAATAAATATTTTACACTTTTGGGGACTTTACAGGTGGTATCAGAGCACAGTTTCAACACTAAGAGACCAAATGGGCGTACCATACATTAGTTGCAAGGAAAATAAAATAAGTTTTAAATTTTGTTAACTAACAGAAATTTTTCCTTTAATTAAAAATTTGCAATTTCAGAAATTTTAATTGAACAGTTCATATCATGAACACTGAAGAAGATGACAACTAGCAAGGGAAATTGAATACCCCCACCTAGGAAGCAAAACTGGTGCTGGAACTAAATTCTAATCTGATCAAATCCATACAAAGTCTTTAAGAATACTTGCAAAGCCTCAGAGAATATAGTTTGGATGAAGGAAAGAAACAACAAGCAATTAATGAAGCATTGCTGCGAAACATGACGAGAGGAATCCCGTGGGGAAAACCCACTCATTCCACAAACATGTTCAAGAAGGAACCTTATCATGAATGGGCCAACAACCTAAGAGAAGAAGGAAAAGAGGAACATACCCATGAACCTCAAGAAGGATATTATCACAGTACTTCCAGTGATGACTCTCTTTCTCCATGCAAAAAGAAACAAAGAAGTGACGGCAATATCCAGGGGGAGTTCAGAAAAATAAGAACCCCAACATATCAAGGAGAGGTGAACAAGGGGGAGAAATATGAAGAATGGTTGTTGGGTATGAGTAAATATTTATGAGTTCATAACTACTCTAATGAAATGAAGGCTCGACTGGCCATATATAATTTAAATGGCAAATCAGCAATATGGTGGAGAGACTTGAAGCATACCAAGAAAGATGAGGTAAGAGAAATACGCTAGAGTAATTTTTCGAAGATCTTTTAAGAAAAATATATGTCGAAAATATTCTTCGACAGAAAAGTGAAAGAGTTTCATGAGTTACATATGGGATCCATGACTATGGATGATTTTATTAATAGATTTTAAGATCTATTACATTATGTGCCATACATCAAGGAAAAAAGGTAAAGGTCCAGCAGTTTTTAGGATGTCCTTCTCCTAACTTTCGTGAAATGGTTGAGTTCGAAAATTCTAAAACCTTGGACACCACACTACACAAAGCTAGGATCTGCTATGAGCATGGGCATCTAAGGAAAGAGAACATGAAAAAAAACATAGAAAATTCCAAGAACTTATTTGATAGCCGCAAACTAGGTTTTAACCCATCCCCGTACAGAAAAAAGAAAAATAGTTTTCTAGCAAACAAGAACTTTAAAAAATTAGGTACAAAGCCATATGTACCAACTCCAAATGTTAACAAGGCAATAGAAACTTTGGGATCCAATGCTACCCCGCTACAGATCAAGTGCTTGAAATCCAATAGCACTCATTATGCCCAAGACTGTAATAACAAGACCAATGGGGTCTTGCACAACTTGCAAGAAGAACCAACAATAGAGGACATAGATGGAACACTGTGGATTTATGTAGCCTTGGATGGCTCACAAGAAGACCATTAGGATACCATGGTTGAGATAGACGGTAAGATCTTGAACACTACTATTTCAATACTAATTGACCCTGGTTCTTTTTGGAGCTATGTATAACCTAAACTTGTCGACGAATGTAAACTAGGAAAAGTAAGACATGATAAACCTTGGATGGTACAATTAGCCACAAGTACGAAACAAAAAGTTTCAAAAATAGTTAAATATTGTGAGGTAAACTTGAACGATTTTCCTATAAATGTAAACTTGAACATACTACCCTTAGGATCATATGATATCCTTATCGGCATGGACTGGTTGGAACAACACCATGCCATGCTCGATTGCTTGCACAGGTTGATATTGTGTATAGATAGCCAAGGGAATCAAGTGAAGATTCAAGGTGTACCAAATAAAGTTTCTGCAAGGCAGATATCTGCCTTACAAGAAAAGAAGTTCATTAAGAAAGGCTGCAATTTTTTTGCACTGAATATCTAAGACATAGAGGCCGAAAGAGAACAATACATAGAGGAATATCTCGTTCTTGTAAAATTCAAGGACGTATTCCCTATGTAAATCCTTAGATTACCTTTGAAATGAGACCTTGAATTTTCCATAAAAATGACACCAGGATCAGTTACGGATTCAAAATCCCCTTACTGCATGAGTGCTCCAGATTTGGTGGAACTCAAACTATAGTTGCAGGAGTTGATAAAGAAGGGATATATCCAACCAAGTTTGTCCCCTTGGGGAGCACCGATACCTTTCATAAAGAAGAATTATGGTACGATGAGGATGTGCATCGATTACTGTTAGCTTAATAATATGACTATCAAGAACTGATACCCACTCCCTAGGATTGATGAATTGTTCGATATGGTACCAAGTTCTTTTCAAATATTGACCTACGATCTAGGTACCATTATGTACAGATTCACGATGAGGATATTCACAAAAACACCTTTTGTACAAGGTATGGGCACTACGAGTTTGTAGTAATGTCGTTCGGTTTGACCAATGCACCCATGAAATTTATGTGTATGATGAACCATATATTAAGTAAATATCTAGATAAATTTGTTTTGGTCTTTATAAATGACATCCCAGTTTATTCTAAGAGTAAAAACGAACACGAGGAACACCTTCACATAGTGCTACGGGTGTTATGAGAACACCAACTATATTCCAATTTTAGTAAATGTGATTTTTACAAACCACAGATACAAGACAGGGATATTTGTGGACCCGAACAAGATTAGAGCCATGGAAGACTGGCTTACTGCTACTAGTGCCACCGACATTAGGTCCTTTTTGGGATTAGCTGGATATTATCAAAAGTTCATTGAGAACTTCTCGAGAATATTTTTTCCCATGACCACTTTGCAAAAGAAGGAAAATAAGTTCTTATGGATGACCAAGTGCGAGGAAAATTTTCAAAAGATTAAGCATATTTTGATGACCACGCCGATACTACGAATTGCAGATCCTAATGGGAATTTCATTGTCTGCACAAATGAAATAAAGGAAGGGCTTGGAGAAGTCCTGTTACAAAATGATTATGTGATATATTATGAATCACAAAAGTTAAAAAACATGAGCATAAATATCCCATGTACGATCTTGAGTTAGCATCCATTATCCACTCCTTGAATATGTGGAGGCACTACCTCATGGGAAGGATATTCCTCCTAAAGACCAACAATTTAAGTCTAAAGTATTTATTCGAGCAACCAGATATGAATTCTAGGGAAGGCAGATGGTTGGCTTTCCTTATTGAGTACCATCTTGAGCTAAAGCATATCAAAGGGAAAAGAGAACAAGATTGCTGATGCTTTGAGTCGATGAACTCACATGATATATGAGGTGACTTTAGGTCAAACCGATTTGGATTTACATGAGAGGATTAGAATGGCCAAGAGAGTTGACCCTTTATATGTAGAAATCCTCAATAAATTCCAAGAGGTCAGGTTGTTTCAACAACAAAAAGATTACAAGGTAGATGAAACAAGATTTCTATGGTCCATGGAGAGATTGTATGTTCTAGAATGAGGGGACGTTTGGATGGAATCCTCATGGAAATTCATTAGACACCCTACTCGGGGCATCTAGGATATCAAAAGATGATATCCACCGTTAAGAGACACTTTTTCTCGCCTAAGTTAAACGTCAAAATTGCATTTTTTATCATGAAATGTCAAGAATTTCAGCTGGTCAAAGCTGAGCATTAGCATCTTCCAAGATTGTTGTGGCCATTACCCATTCTGGAAGGGAAGTGGGAGGTCATTAGTATGTATTTTATCACCGGTCTACCTAACAGTAAGAAACAAAATGATTCTATCTTTTTAGTAGTTAACAAATTGTCAAAAGAAACACACTTCATTCCATTCAAGTTGACCTACAAGCCTAGTACACATTGTCTATATATTATTGAATGAGATATTTAGATTGCATGAGATAGCCAAGGAAATCATATTGGATTGAGATACTAAGTTTGCCATAAACGTTTGGAAATATTTATTCTCCGGATTAGAGATGTAGTTGAACTTTAGCACTGATTATCACCCGTAGATAGACAAGAAGACAGAAAGGCTAAACCATATTGTTGAGGACATGCTTAGGATGTATGTTATGAACAACCCCACCAAGTGGGAAAATTACCTGCATCTCATAGAGTTTGCGTATAATAATGGCTACTATACTTCCACCAAGATTAATCCCTTTGAGGTACTATATGGACGGAAGTGTAGAACACCAGTTATGTGGGATATCCTATTGGATCAGCTCATGTTAGGGCCTGATTTGTTAAAGGACATGGAACAGTTGGTTACCAAGGTCGAGGTGAACCTTAAATAAGCAGAAGACCGCTAGAAAATCTACGTGGATAAGAAAAGAAAAGATAAATATTATCAAATAGGCAACCATGTCTACTTGAAAGTAAAATCAAAATGGAGCTCGTTGAGCTTGGGAACGTGTGGTAATTCAGCACCTTGGTTTTATGGACCCTTTGAGATACTAGCCAAGAGATAGCCAAAGGCATATGAACTAGTGCTAGCCACACAAATAAGACTACATAATTTTTCCATGCATCATTATTAAAGAAATATGTTTATGATACTAAATATGTGATTGGTTGGTCCTTATTATAGGTGGAACCTGAAGGGGATTTTGCCCCTAAACCTCTTCATATATTGGACAAAATAGAGGTTCAGCTCAAGAAGCACACCATAGTCCAGTTGAAAGTGAAATGGAAGCACTTCGAAGCCAATGAAGCTACTTGGGAAAATGAAGCCAGCATGAGAAAGGATTACCCTTCCTTGTTTCATGATTTTATTTTGAGTCCCTAGAACACGGTGTTGTTCTAAGTGGGGAGGGATGTAATATCCTGAATTTTGGATGTAACAGTTATGGGCATGAGCCCCACTGATTATGATGTTACCTTGATGTTTTATTTTTATATACTTGGTCAAATACCCCACTGCATATGAACATGATGATTTGTTTGATATACCGGGTGTGAGCCCATTGCATATGATATATGTATATGTTTGTTTGTGTTAGGCATGGACCCTGAAGCACATGATTGATGAAATGTTTCTTTTTGAGTGAGGAGCTCTGAGGCACATGGATAAATTGATGTTTTTTGTTGAGCAAGAAGTTATGGAGAAAATTAGTTTTGAGACATTTTTGTTTATCGTGAAGCTTTGGAACACATGAAAAGATAATTGGAAGTGTTGGGCATAATCCCTAGAGCCTGCTATGTTGATGTTGAGCATAAGCTCTGGAACATCAGGTCCTTGGCCATTGTATCCCTAGGTGTATCCTAGAACTACATCCTAGCATTAGTGTTGAGCAAGGAGATCTATAATTGAAGTAATTTTGTAACTCCATGTTTGTAGTGTTGAGTATGGGCTCTAGATAAGCACTAAGAGTTACTGAAAATAATTAATGATTCCCAAGTGAAAACGGCTCGAGTAAATAATGATCTCGTCTTACTTATTTATAAGTGATTAAATGAAATCTCAAATTTATGTATCTCATCAAGTACTGATGAAATACCATGTTATATGAGGGAATCCAACATGCAAAGATGTTTATAGAACTAACCACCTACCTGATGACATTAATGAAGAAAGGGTCATAAGTTTGGGGATCACAATATGTGATACCCTAAGACAAATGTTAGCAAATAATATAATATTATATATTTTATAAATGGTATGTATAAAGAGTAAGCATAGTAATAATATTAATAATGTAAGAAAGAAGGAAAATGTCGATATATTATTATTATTACTAAAAGAAAATTAAATATTATAATACCCAGAAAAGTCCAACTAGGAACTAGTCAAAAGTTTCTAAGTTAAAATATTAAAAGTAACTAAATTTAATAAAAACAGTTAAATCAAGAAATCAAATGATTCTTGATTTAACTGCCCCTTTGACTAAAAAGTCCCTCTATAAAGTCCCAAGCCAAAGCGAGGCTTGGGGAGATCTTGCATCTTTTTGGAGTCATTATTCTTCCTAATTATTCCGAAGAAATTTCTTGGAGAACATTTTCCTAAGAGGAAAAAGGAGAACTGATCCAAACCTGATATACCAGTTAGGGAAGCCTTACCTTAGAATCTCTAAACTACTTACATGTTGGAACCAGCTCGTGGGGATCCGGATTAAAACCAGGAATGGTTCTGAGTCATGATTGGGTGGAACATGGTAGTTCCCATGGTATTCGGTCATATATACAAAGGTCAGATCTTCTTGTGAATTGTTAATGATGTGTAATTGAGTGTGCATGTTTCAGCCATTGGAATAGATTCATCCTTCGGGTATGAAGATCTTGACTGCCTATTTCATTATCTAGAATAATTGTTGGTTATATTATGCAAGTGTTTATATTATATTTCTAACCCTATGTACCATTGTTTTCTTGTCAAATTATTTAAGGGTTTACATTTTAATTATAAACCCTAAGCTGTAATTTAATTCTCATGTAAGAATTATCAATGGTTTTGTTCTTTCAGTTTTACTTCTGTAATTTAATTCCTGTGTAATAATTATCAAGGGTTTTGTTCTTTCCATTTTACTTATGTAATTCAATTCCTATGTAAAAATTAACAAGTGTTTTGTTCTTTCATTTTTACTTCTGCATTTTTCATTTATAGCTTAAACTTTGGGCCCCTAAGACCGAGGAATTATTCTAACAGGGCCTATGTTTTTATTTACCTGTGTATTCTACTTGAATATTTCATATTGTCAGCAAAGCTATGTTTAGAAGTAAAAGACTAATTCAGATTAAGATTTAGACAACATCTAATTATAAAATGCAGTTAAATAATATCATGTATAAACAAAACCCTAACCTATTTAAGAAATATTATAAACTCACTATTCTATATCTAAGAATAATCATAACTTCAAAATATAAAACTAAGATAAAAATCAACAAAAACTGCTCAGGGTCTATATAAACATATTCCTACTAAGAACAAGGATAAACGTTTTAATTCTTCTTTAATCAAATATTATTATAAATAAAAGCTACAATCCAAGTATCGAGACCATCTAATGGTCCACGATTTATGCTTACCAATACTCCACATTAAATACAACTATATATTATTACTACCAACTACTATCATGAAAATGTAATACAATAAAAAAATTATTCCACATAATAAATCCATTTCCAATTTAATAAAATCAATCCTTACATACCTACGAATCACATTATACATCGTATACCAAAGCAAAAAACCAACGCATGAAATCAACCATAAAGTTATGCACAACATGTTTTACAAAAAAATATAACTGCATCGAGGTCACATGATCAATTCCTATGGGAATTTAAGCCCAAATCACATCCATAAATCTTAAACCCATTACAACCATAACAACCCAAGATCAATTCCTGTAGATTTGGTTTTTATTTACAAAACCACAGTGACGAATCCTGTAGGATTTGATACTTAAATTCTTCCTCATACCGTAGCTTTCCACTCATCAAAAGCCACACTATATTACATATACGCAGGCTGTAAAGTTAAAGACATCAATTCTATACACAAAGGTCAAAGAACCTAATAAAATATACAAGCTATAATCTATGGCCCTTGGTCTCATTCATAACCAAACATTCAATTAAAATTACCAATGATACAAACCCTTTCAATGAAATAACAACAGCGATTATTTCCATCGAAAGGTTACACCCACAGTAGGCCAGCATATCTCTAACTATGCATCATAAACTTAAACAGTGAGTCTGAATCCAATATGTTATTGCAGATCTAATGAAGGGAACACCAATGCCATATACGTCATGGACCCAAAGCCATATCGTTGTCACACATTCACACATACAACCAGCCCAAGAAATGTTTGTGAATCCACAAGGTCGATGAAGAATAATAACCATGAAATCGACACAGTATGTAAATACAACATGTATATATAAACATATGCATTACAAAATCATTAAGGAGTTTCACATTCATTCAAACTCGTCCGTTGCACCATTGCAAGCAATGGTGCTTCTGCTAGTAACATAATCAAACATTATTTACAAATACACAGAGCCTGTAAAGAGTTAGCCATGCCCTTTTCGCTACATAGACTACCCTTTAATATCCTGGCTACACATTAAATCTTTGGCCTGAAGGTACTAAAACCCCAACAAGCAAAACCCCAAGCCTATCGCACTACAAAATGCGGTGCGCATTACGATACAGTCAGACCCCATCCCAAAACTTATCCATTAGAATCCATATTCAAGTAATCCAAACCAAATGAACAAAAAATTCTAATAAACCAAAACAACCACATACTTGTTAATCAATCAAAATCGCATTTGTTCACACCACTCAGGAGAAGAGCACTAGTAGCAAGGTTGTGAATAACCCACACCATTGCATGAGCCAAGCCCTAATCTTGGTTTCCACTCTTTCCAAGCCGCATTGATGTCACCACCCTGGCCTCCATTAACTTTTACAAAACCCATATTTCCTATATTTATTGCCACTATGTTAAAACTTGTACCAAATCAACGTGGATTGCATAAACCCCACTATGCATCGAATAACTAATGATTTAATTCATAAATCCATGGAATATGAAATATGACATGGAAATATTTAAGCCAAGGTTTTTACTAAATGTATTATACCAACCATGAAAAACATACATTATAACTATGTTAGAGCAGGACCAATGCCTTAAGTATCTAAGACCATAATAAGTCCATGTCATGCAAATAATAAGTGCAGTAGTGACCATGTCACTATCATAAATTACATAATAATAATGATAACAGTTATTGTAATGTCACTAGGATAGATCTACGAAGGAGAGCGCTAGTGACAAAAATAGTGGGCACTGTCCATTAAGCTTTGAAAACAAGTTTTTTGTCGCTAAGTGCACCTACATGCAAAGGGGACAGAAATGCATTAGTTTGTCAGAAATAAGTAATCTTGATGTTACAAGGAGAATTTGTTACCTCTCAAGTGGGTACAAGGGAAACTAGTCCCACCACTCCACCCCTTTGTTTCCAAAGATAGATTTAAGTTAGAATCATGTATACAACAGTAAGCACATGTTAAAATCCATGAAGTACGTAACCAATAACTAACTTACACATAAATGCATAAACATAGAAAAACATAGTAATGAACATTATGACAGCATAAATAAATACAGTAATAAACATATCTAATAATAAAGAAGCAGGACGTATGAACAACTTACGACTTTACAGTATAGTAAACAAAGTACGACACATTTCGCACAAGTTCCAATAATGTCCAGTATAATTAGTTTTGACTAGCCTAATAATTTTTTTTTTAGTTTTCAATTTTTTTGGACATTACAATGTAACTAAAGATCACTTTATATAGTTGACTTTTCCTTATATGTTGTGAATATCGTTCTGTAGTTGTCTTTTTCTTATTTTTCGAAGATCAGTTTTTGTAGTTGGATTATAGAAGATCGTTTTTCTGTAGTTAGCTCTCTTTTCTTATTTGCTTAAGAACGTGGCCTTTGTATGAATGTTATCAGTTTCATTATGGTTGGTACTTTGTATCAATTTAGAAATCCACATTATTTTCCACAGATCGTTTTATATAGTTAGCTTACAAAAGATTGTTTTTTTGTAGTTAACTCTTTTTCTTATTTGCAGAAGAATGTGACCTTCGTATGAATGTTATCAGTTTAATTGCAGTTGGTACTTTGTATCAATTTATACATCGACATTATTTGCCGAAGGCCTTTTTGTTTAGTTGGCATACAGACGATCTCTTTTCTATAGTTTGCTTTTCTTATTTGCTGAATAACATGGCCTTTGTATGAATGTTATCAGTTTGATTTTGGTTTGTATTTGTATCAGTTCAGACATCCACATTATTTCCCGAAGATCGTTTTCTATAGTTGGTTTATAGAAGATCGATTTTTTGTACTTTCCTCTGTTTCTTATTTGTTGAAGAACGTGCCCTTTGTATGAATGTTATCAATTTGATTGTGGTTGGTATTTGTATCAATTTAGACATCCACATGAAATTTACTACGTTACTATACTTTACTTTTTTTTTAGGTATGGATTATGTAATGTGGTTTACCATTTGATTATTTTTTAGTATGGATTATGTAATTTGGTTCATCATTTTTTATCATATTATTATCATGTTAAGTTGTTGTATATTTAAGAGGGATTGATGTTGCAACTTGGATTACTGATATATGTTGTATCAATTTAGACATCAACATGAAATTTACTACCTTACTACAATATAGTTCTTTTTTAAGTATGGATTATGTAATATGGTTTACCATTTGGTTCTCTTTTATAATGGATTATGTAATCTGGTTCATCATTTGTTAGCACATCGTTATGATTATTTTGATGATAAGGTGTTGAATCTTTTACAGAGAAGGATGTTGCAACTTGGATATATTGATATACAAGCACAATAGATGTATAGTGATTATTTCTTGATGATGTTATTTTATTGTACATTATCATAGATATGTAAATTTTTTATATGTAATTATTCCATTGTTTTCAAATTTATTCAAAAGTTTCATTTTCTTTCATAAAAAGAAAAAGGAAAAAATCATTGATAATAGTATTTGTTTTGAAATTTTACATCATATTTGATTTCACATGTCGAGTGAAAACATCATTGAGTCTCACTTGGCCATCTCATAGTAATAAATCCTTAAAAAAAAGGCTTAACATAAAATTCCTATCACCAACTTGCTCCAAGGGCTTCCTCAATTTGAGAGTCTATTCATAAGTGGAGAGATAGATTTGGTAAAAAAAAATTGTTTTGTACTATATTGTATGTTTGTGTGGAGTAAGAAGGAATTTGTGATTTCTTTTGAGTTTTCAATTTAATCCAGAGATTAACAAAAAATCTCATTCCAACAAGTTTAGAGTTTCGTCTACTTAATGTATGGAAGGTACAAGCATTTCTCCATGAGAATTATCATGAGAAGCAGATCAATGTGTTGGTCTAGTTTCTTGAAAACTCCCCTCCTCTTGAATCCATGAAAGTTAGGGCACCACCACAAGATGCTAAACCTTAGGCTCCAGTAATAGTATCTGTAAGTGAAAAGTAACTTAAGATTATTTTGTTGGAGACGTTCAGATTCAACAATAATATGCGTAACTAAAGATCAATTTTTGTAGTTGGATTTTCCTTATCTATTTTTAATATCGTTCTCTAGTCGTGTTTTTCTTATTTGTTGAAGATTTGTATGAATGTTATGAGTTTGATCTTGGTTGGTACTTTGTATCTATTTATACATCCACATTAAAATTACTACGTTACTACAATTTAGTTCTTTTTTAGTATGGATTATGTAATTTTGTTTATCATTTGGTTATTTTTTAGTATGGATTATGTAATCTCGTTCATCATTTGTTAGAAAATTATTATGATTATTCTAATGATAAGTTGTTGAATCTTTTAGAGAGAATGATGTTGCAACTAAAATTTAGTTTTCTTAGTATCGATTATGTAATGTGGTTTACCATTTGGTTCTTTTTTAGTCTGGATTATGTAATCTGGTTCATCATTTGTTAGCACATTATTCTAATTATGTGATGATAAGTTGTTGAATCTTTTAGAAATAATGATGTTGCAACTACAATTTAGTTCTTTTTTAGTATGGATTAGGTAATGTGGTTTTACCATTTGGTTCCTTTTTAGTATGGATTATTTAATCCGGTTCATCATTTGTTAGCACATTATTATGATTACTGTGATGATAAAGTGTTGAATATTATTCTTGATGATGTCTTTTTATTGTACATAATCATATATATGTAAATTTTTTGTATGCCAAGTTGTTCTGTGTTTCAAAGTTATTCAAAAGTTTCATTTTGTTTCATAGAAAGAAAAAGGAAGAAAGCATTGTTAATAGTATTTATTTTGAAATTTTACATCATATTTGATTTCACATGTTCAGTCAAAACATCATTTAGTCTTACTTCACCACCTATGAGTAATCAAGGCTTAAAATAAACCCTTAACATAAAATTTATTAGCAATACTTTTCTTTTTATAGGTTTTATCATCAACTAGGTTGGGATGGGTTCTTGGAGTAGGGAATTTTAACTATCCAAGAGCATTGTGAATTCGGACATAGTTTCCCATCTTTAGGTAAATCCATTGTACATATATATGTGAAAATACATTTTTCATAAACATCTCATTTACACGTGAATGAGATTACTATTACACCTTTTGACTGCGTTGTTTTTACCACTAGCATAAATTCATTCTAAACTTGGATCTATCAAGCATGAAGAAGGATCCAATTTCTTGAGGTGTGCATTTTTTTACCATGTGGATCCCTCTTGGTAATTGATAGATCTCAATTTTAATGGATCTATGCTGGTTTAATCTTTTTAATTTTTTAATATTTTTTTATTTATGTCAGTTATCAGAACGTGACTAAACATGACTAAAAGTGACAAGAACACCCCCCCCCCCCCCCCCCCCCCCCCCCCCCCCCCCCCCCCCCCACCCCACGCTAGGATTCTATGGGTGCAATCATCAAAGACTTTTACAAATATAAACCCTATGTAATTCTTTCTTCATATATATCTTATGACAACTCATATAATTGATATTGATCGTAATAACATGTTAACTTATTATTATCATCTAATTTATTAATGGAATTTTATTGTTTCATTCTTACAATTTTTTTTTCAACTTGTTTCTATTAAGTATATTTGACATTTCTTTGTGAAATTAGAATATACATCTTAATTTCAGTACTAATTGGAATGGGGACGAGGAGATTTAGTTTTCTCTTTTTATTTTCAGTGCTAATTCGAACGAGGATGACGAGAATTAATTTAGGATCACCTCTTCTCGTTCTTAGACTATTGCATCCTTATCAATTCTTTTACGTGTCTATCTCGGCTCTCATGAAATCGAATATTTAGGAACACTTTCTTATCCTTATTGTGTTGATCCGAAAATTATCGTCAATGAAATTGAATTTACGCAGATAAACGTTGATTTTATTATTTTATTAGTCCCTACTAAAGGCCATAGTACTATTGTTTTTTATCAACTTTGACTGAGTATTAGTTTTCGTTGACTCTACTGCAATGTTCCTTTTTAACCAAAGTTTCAAACTAGTTTTCTATTAATTAATATAATAATCTAAATTTTCTGCAAGCTCATTGGATTATATTTTGAAGTGTTATTGCCGCATCAGTGTCATGGGTATTGGGAATGGCTACCTATCCATGATTTCCATATTACAACCGTCTCACAATGATTTAACTCATTTTCCATGTGAAAACCATCTCACAATGATTTAACTCATTGTGATCTTAAACATGTTTTTCAAGGGAGATGGGGTTGCATTGAATTAACATTTAATTCAAAATGTGAGGTCTCTGTCTCTAATGCACTAACATCTCTACCTCCAATGCACTGCCCTCAATTTTCTATGCATCCAATGCAATTCCTTTTCCTAATCCACTGCCTTTGTTATGGTATTCATTTCTCTATGCCATACTTAAGAAATCCGCTACATATCTAAGTTGGATCCAGACAGAACTATGAAGTATGGGATGCGTTGCTTCCACCACTGGCTTCATGGTACCAGTCACTCTTGGTGGACATGTTATAGAATTGGAATTTCATCTACATCAATTGATACATTCCATTGTTGCGATCTATGCCCATAATTCCTCCTACAAACTGGACCAATATGTTTAACTGGATGTTTCTAAATTTTATCAGGTACTTACGTCTACATAGAAAATTTGACAAACTTTGAAATTCACAGTAAATTTGAAAAAGTTTCAAATTCATGGTATTGAAATTGTTCAAACTTTATACTTCTATAACTTACAAATCTACTAAAGTTGTCATTTCCTAGAATCTTTGGATTGTCAAATGATTTTGACAAACTTTCAAATTCCTACTACTAAAATTGTTTAAACTTTATACTTCTACAAATTACAAATCTATTGAAGTTGTCATTTCCTAAAATCTTTGGACTGTCAAGTGACTCTAGTGTGGGATTTTTCTCCAAACTTTTATCCCCTACTCTAGTGTCACCTCCTTATGTTGCATTTTTTGCTTTGCATGTACCACTTTCACCATTGAAATACAATTTTCATCATTAGAGGAATTTTTGGGTCTATAATGGGCCTCCTAAGGAAAATAATAAAATAATAGTTAAAATAATAAAATAATAGTTAAAATAATAAAATAAT
>LPNX010809910.1:5765-66233 GCA_001517045.1 Pseudotsuga menziesii | reverse complement strand
ATTGATTAATGTTGCAGGAAGAAAGAAAAAAACTACTTTTTGTGTTCGTATTTTCGACATATCTCCCTGCGTTTTTACTCAAATTTCGATCAGGAGAGATCGTNATTGATTAATGTTGCAGGAAGAAAGAAAAAAACTACTTTTTGTGTTCGTATTTTCGACATATCTCCCTGCGTTTTTACTCAAATTTCGATCAGGAGAGATCGTTGGATGCGTAATTTCATTCCGCATCCAACGAGTACCCACAGTGCATACTTTTGACAGACCCCGCTACCCCAAAAACAAGAAATACCTGAAAAATCATGATGATGACATCATCATCACATTGTTTTCAGGTATTTCTTGTTTTTGGGGTAGCGGGGTCCGTCAAAAGTATGAAGTGTGGGTACTCGTTGGATGCGGAATCAAATTCCGCATCCAACGAGCTCTCCCGATCGAAATTTGAGTAAAAACGCAATGAGATATGCCGAAAATACAAACAAAAAAAGTAGTTTTTTTTAATGACAAATATGTCAATTCAACCATTATGGTTGACTTATTTTATTGAAATTCTATTGGTTCTTGAATTCCAACTCACAAAAACTTATTTTGGCACATTTTCTTATAAGGCCCATTTTAGACCCCAAATTTCCTCTAATGATAGGATTGCTTGTTTGAAAATGGTGGTCTTTAAGGACAAATAGATATCGATAGATTTTTTGATGTGGAGTATGGTGAAAAGTGACCAATGGAAATATGAGAGACAGAACAACCAGAATGGCTAAAAAAATCTTAAAACAAACATGGCATGAGTTTCAAAGGGATGAATATAACTACAAAGTTCAAACTAAGGTGTATTTTCTTAGGGTTTATTACACACACACACACACACACACACACACACACACACACACACATAGGAATGCATGAATAAATAAAGTGAAGCTGTGAATCAAAACAATAACTATGATATAGAGTTCCTATCATGGCTAAACTTCTAGCTGAAAATGGGTTGTCAAATATTTCCTTTCTTGTTGTGGCTAAACTTGCAGCTGAAAATGGGCTATCGAATATTTCCTTGCATCTACAGGACCTGTGGGCTGCTGCCATGTCCCCAACGCTTACTCGATGGAGAGGACATGACAACATCTATCAACCCAGGCAATCTAATCCCCATGAACATAATATAAAAATTTCTTTGAAATAAAACATTCATAAGTATAAACAGATGCACAATGGAATGTACATGATATATACAATGGAAGCAAATCATTCATTCAACACATTCATGCATTCGAGATGTTCATGATAATTTCATAATAATTCATAACAAAATACAATTACAGAACTTAAATACAAAAGAATACTTATATTTTAAAGAATCTCATCCCGCAACCAGCTATGTTGCTTCAATGTTCCGCCCAACCATAGGCCAGTGTGCTCTTTAATCTCTCAGCGAAAATTCCACCCCCGAGTTGGGCATGATCTTTCCCAAGGAATAAGGAACACTAGCATACTTCACCCATAGCCAAGGATACAATTAAAATTCAGTCAAGCCAATACAGTTGGGTTTATTAGACTTACACACGCAATGGTTTACACTTATCCAAATCCACATGAGACACAACCAAGCCAAGATATGGGTTTATCAGGCTACCAGCCAATCCATCCTTCTAGTTGGGTTTATCAGGCTGCCAAGGAGGTGGAAAGACTTTTTGCTAAGCTAGTGAGCTCAACCCTAGAGCTATGAACACCCACACCAGATCTATCCTGACTTCTAAACAATTACACACCCAACACAAGGAAGCATTCGATTCTTTTTTACATGTTCCCTTAGGCTATGCCTTCCCTTCCAGTGCTATTTAGGGAATGCAAAGAAGAAAACCAGGCTTCTAGATTGGTATCTAAGGTTCTTTCACATACTAGGTTTATCAAGCAAGTCTATACTCTATTTCCATTCGTTCAATCAATTCAAATGCCAAATGTGGATGCACATATAGTGATCTAAGTTCTAGGATTTATCAAAACGTAGCAGACATCGGGGATTACATAAACACACAGAAATATATGAATTTCTAAACATTGTCGGTGCCAGAACAATTGCTACAAAATACCAAAATGAAAAACGTTACCGGTCGTTCATATCAAAGACATAAAATCAGATTCAGGGTAGTCATGTTCAAGAAAACAACTAGCAGCTAGGAGAAAACGTGAGAGAGAACAATCCACAGAGGAAAACCAAAAAAAAATGTGAAGGATTCAGATTGTCAAACATGAGAAATTCATGAAGCATTCAGATTTAGATTCTTTTTTACTTGTCGGTTGCTGCATGAATGCCGAATTAGTTTTTCCAAAATCATTTTTCCATTCCCCATCATGAGGGAAGGTGAAACGCTACTGCATGAAGGAAAACTGGTCGCTTTCGGTGTTTTCTTGCCCAAGAAATTCAAAAAACATTTTTCCCAAAGTGGGGCTCTACCAAATTCGAATTTCCCCACTATTACAATCACCCACTCCCTTATCCTTAGTAAAAATCACTCCCCCCATCTCATATAGTTGCGTTGAAATAGCGAGCTATGGGTTTTAATTAAAAATTGAAATTTTAACATAATGTCCATCATTTTTAATGTTCATCTAGCATAATAAAATACCATAGGCCCAACCTTAATTGCTCAAACATAACCACTAAATCAATGGTGGGGAGTTTTCCTTGCTCAAAAAAATGATTATTTACATCATTTATTTAAATGCAATGGGGTCAAAACAAGGGCATTACAGCTGCACTCAGGTTGGCCACCAAACTCAAAAAGAAACCTCAGGTATGGCTCTGTTTGAACATTCAAGTGAAGCTGACGAACATGTTTCAAATCCCCAGAATATTTTTTCCCAATAAACACCCATGCATTATTGAACATGACCAACCTCTCGTGATCCCCCTCCATGTTCAAAGTAAGTGAATTTACCCAGAATCTTCCCCAGGTTCATGCCGCAGTTCGAACCCTGCAGGTCCATGTACATTGCTGCAATCTTGAGTTATTGATTTGAAACCACCAAGCACAAAATATTTGACATCTTTAGGAGATCTGAATGGTCCAAGTGAAATATTTCCTCCATGTTTTATACATCAAGGGATAGGTTGTCATCGGATATGAGTGGAACTCCCGCTATATGAACCGAATTTTTTTCAAATTTAATCTTGCCAAAACAAGGAAATATCGAAGAATGAATTCCTTCTCTTGTGGGTTTGGATGCCACTAGAATTCTTAGAGCCAAACCTCCAACCAAAACCTTCACAAATGGACATAGATCCATTGTACCAAAAGTCATCATATCGAATCCACCAACACTAAATTGTTACTAAACTAGTGTTATCAAATATCTTTATTATACATAGAATTTTTTTTTAACAAAAACTAAAAAGGGGGTATGTATAAAAGGGGCTGTGCATAGCCATTCATTACAAAAAAGATAATATCAGGGGTTTGTGTAGAACAAAACTGTTGCACAGAAGGCCTAACCATGGTGCTATCCAAAAAACCTTACATATGTTCTGCTCAAAACATCAGAAACTGCTCGAGGGGTATACCCTTACAAACTGTTTACATAATAAAAGAAAAAAAAACATTCAGTCATAACTAAAGGGGGTGCAGAATACTGATTGCCTCTGTTGATTCTAGGTTGGACGACAGATTCCTCCTCCATAGGAAGAACAACTTCTGCAACTTCACCATTGACTCTACTGACCTGGTTCATTGCTATGAACTACTGAAGATCCTCCTCGATCCTATCCACTTTCCCCATAATTTCCTGAAGATTGCTCCCGTTGTCATCTATGCGAGCATCATGATTACTTATTTGAAGAGAAGTATAGCCTACGGTGTCTGCCATTTTCTTTACCTCCATGGTCATTTCTTTGGTGTCCACGACATTGATTGCTAGTAGTTCATATAATCTGCGCAGGTTCTTCTTTATGTCCGCCCATTCTCCACCCTATGCCATTCTGGATGCTTCAGTCGAAATGCTCAAATGAGTGAAGAGATTCTGAGGGACGTAAGATGGATTGACAGGGACGCTGTCTCGCTACACCACTGAGGATTGATTGTGATACGAACTGAGCACAACATATTCTTGGAACAGAGAAACTTCACCTTGATTTTGGTTGTCCAACATGCCCACGGCACCTTCTTGCCAGCCCAGCCAATGACAACCAGGACCCAAACTTCGACCCCAATTACCTGTCACTGGAACACCTATGCTGTGAGCTGCAGCCCGAGACACTGAGAGGGATAAGCATGAACAAGAGGAGAGAGCTGTGAATGCAAGCCGTTCCTTCACCACTGAACACGTAAGGGGGAGGACCTACCACGGGAGGCCTTGGAGCCACCCTTCGCTGACGCCTATAACAACCTGAAACAAGAATAGCAGGGCTTCATGGAGACCGGGCCTCACAGAAGGAAAGATATGGAGAGGCATACTGAATCCGGAGGAAGACAAGGGATGAAGATAGGATGGACGAGAGGCATGCGAGGGATAAATGCCAATAACCCAAGGCCTTAATGCCATTAAAACTGCAGCGTCCGGATGGTGGAAGGACCGAGGAGAAGGCCACGCAGCGAGGAGGAGAGAGTTGGGGGATAAATGAAGGGAGCCGGCAAAGGACAAGGAGGAAGGGGGAGCGAAGTGACAATGGAGAGCTAGGAGCGGGAGGAGAAGGGGGATAATGGGGAGGGGAAAAAAGAAAAGAGGGGAATAATGTAAACTAAGAACAAGGATAGAAACCATAAGACTAAGCCTACAATTCCCAAGCAAGGGGACATTCCAAAACACGTAAGAGAGATTATTCCATAGAGAGACTCTATTCATCATTACGGGATATATTTATGGAGGGGAGGGTTCCCATCTTACTTATAAACACCTTGCGAAAGAGAAGCCCCAATATTGGCCATAATGTCTGCTGCGGTATTATTAATCCAGAGAATATGAAGAGGCTCGTAGGAGTGGAGCATAAGATGTTTTACTTTGTTGTACAGGAAACGACAATTGATTGCTCCCGAGGGGTATCTATTGATCAATTTGGAGATGACATGCTTTGAGTCTCCAAATATTAAAACCTTGCGATAATTTTTAGCCTGTAAAATCTGAAGACCTTGAAGAAGAGCCATACATTCTGCTTCGTTATTGGTTCTATTCCCTAACCCCTAGGCAAAGGATTGTTATATATTTCCACCAGGGTCCAAAAGGATCCCCCCCGCTCCTGCCACCCCTCTTTATTATACATAGAATTGTGCACCATCGTTGATTGAATTATATTCCAGGTGCATAGTGCATGACTTCCATGTGGAAAATGGTATTTTTTAAGGTTACTACCATATCCATGGTCAAGTGGATTAGCTTCCAGCTGTATAGTGCATGACTTGCATGTGGAAAAGGGTATTCTACAAGGTTACTACCTAGACCTATACAAGTAATGTAGACTACATACCTAATAATAGGAGACATCATAAAAATCATAGGACCTGTAAAGTAATGTATACTACCCACCTGATACTAGGAGACATCATAAAAATCAGAGAAAATTGTATAAGATAAAATAAGTTGAAATCACAGAAAAGACACTATAAAATGTATGTAAAATTTAATTGATGTTGCTAAACTCAAAATTTTGTGTGAATTCTAATCCTTACTAAGTGAAGTGGTGTTTGATCTCTTTAGTGCAAGGAATATCACTACCTCATAAATTAAGAGGCTATAGGTCTCCTCTTTGTTACAAGTGGATTCTTCTTGCACTTCTGGTTCCAAGTACCAATAATATGCGACAAGCACTGAACACAATATTTTTAGAACTATTGGAAAAAGTAATTATTTGTAGAAGTCGTACTAGAACTCAGCTGACTCTTCCATAGTATGTATCAGTTCATATCTTATCGATCAGTCTGCAAGAGTGAAGAGTCCACAATTCGACAATGTAATCTAGTTAAATTAATTTTCTGAACTTAAGGTTTAGGTAGATGATTATTATAGTCATTAATGGAAAGTTTGTAGATTCATGGAGAAGCAAATTCTAGTTTCCCCATAAATAGAAGAAGTAGATTGTAAATTAAGTTAGACACAATAGAGACAATAGACAAACAAAGAGAGCGAGGGAGAGCTCAAAGGATAGCAGAGAGTGAAGAAAGAATTGTGTCGAAGCTCAAGCTTCTGTGTGTTTGAAGATGTCAAGAGACGAAGCTCTATAAAATGTTAAACATCTCTGTAAATTTCAAGTTTTCATTTACGGTAATATCGTTCTTTGTTATCTCCCGAAAAGTTATCTAAATCGAATGGTTTATGGTTGAATACATGTTTATTTAGCCACACATTTTCTCTATAATTACTTGTGTAAATGTTGTTTACATTTACGATTGGAGTGAAAGATCAAAGAATTCATAAATTTCTCACCTAGTAAAAGTTCCAAGTTTTATGGAAGAGTGGTTGACACAAGTCTTCCTAAATATTTGGTTATATGTTTTTATATTTCTATAGAATTGTTGATTGTGTCGGTTTTTACATCATTCTACTGGTGGGTGAAAAAATATTATAATTTATTACGTATTTTAGACTAAGAAATATCCTTTGTAAATTTAGACTAAAACCAAATCAAAGCAAGTGAGTCCAACTAAAACAATCGAAAAGTGGAAAAGTAATTTTCTAAGGAAAATTAAAAATTAAAAATTAAAAATGGTTTCCACTTCTAGTTCATTGAAAAATCCAATTTTTACACGAAAGAATTATGAATGTTGGTCTCTAACAGTAAAGGATTTGTTCAGAGGTCGGGATGTATGGAAGATAGTCCAATATGGTTATGTAGAACTAGTAGATTAGACAGCATATAATAATCTCACACAATCTGAGAAATATGTCCTAAGGGAATAGAGGAAGAAAGGTGGAAATAAAATGTTCTACATACATCAAGCCATGCATGAAAGCATACTCCCAAGAGTAGTAGAATAAATTAGTGCTAAGCATGCATGAGATACAATGGATACTGCATATCAAGGCTTGTCCAAGGTAAAAACTTCCAAGTTGTAGATTCTGAGAAGAGATTTTGAATTTCTGTCCATGAAAGATTCTGAGTCGATAGACTCATTCTAAACTAGAGTTGTTTGTTTGATAAACCAACTGAAATCTCATGGAGAAGCCATAGAATACCAAAGTGTTGTGGAAAAAGTTCTCAGAAGTCTTCCCCCAAGATTTGAATCCTTGGTTGTGACCTTGGAAGAAAACAAAGACATGTTAGTGTTTACCATTGATGAGTTGCAAGCTTCACTGATCAATCATGAACACAGACTGAGTAGAACAAACACATCATTGGAAGGTGCATTCATGGCATAGTCATCCATAAGCCATGGAAGAGGAAGGGGGAGAAACAAATCCAGAGTTAGAGGAAGAAGTTGTTCGAGAGGAGGATGCAACAGAAGTCCTACAAATGTTGTTGGTAGAAGAGAGAATGGAACTCAAGTCAACCAAGTGGTCAGAGGGTTGATAAATAAAAAATTCAATGTCATTATTGTAAAAAAAATGGTCATTATGAATATGAATGTAGGAAGAAACAATATGACCAAGGAAGGAAAATCCCAAATCCATCAACCAACACTAGCACTCCGACAAGTGTAATGTTAATGGTATATTCATCTCTAATTGAATAAAATGTTGTCCAAGAAAGTCCACATGACATATGGTACTTATATTTAGGATATAAAAATCATATGGCTTGTAATTTGAACGTGTTTTCCAGTCTAGATAATTCAGTTCAAACCGATGTTACACTTGGAAAAAATGTCCAAGTCCCTTTTTTGGGAAAAGGTACTATTGGTATTCTAACCAAACAAGGGGAGAGTAAGTATATCCCTCATGTCTATCATGTGGAAGGTCTGAAACAAAATTTGTTGAGCATTGGGAAGCTGATAGAAAAAGGCTATAGAGTCTACATAGAAGATGATTACTGTGTGATTAAAGACAAGCATCCAAGCAACTAGCTGATAGCAAAAGTGCCAATGACAACCAATCACTTTTTTCCATTGAGGATAGTTCCCAACATGAAAAGAGAGACAAATACAGGAGATGCATTCAAGGAAGAAAGTAAAGAAGTAGTAAAGCACTTCGACAAAAAATAAAATGGCACTACTAATGTTTAGGTTGCATTTCAAACAGAAGTTCAGGATGAATCCTCATTTTGGAATTTCATATTTGGACATCTATATTTTTGTGGGATAAAGATACTACACACAAAGAATATGGTAAAATGATTTCCATTGATCGAGAGACCAAAAAGGGTTTGTGAAGGCTACATTTTTGGCAAGCAGCATAGAGAGACTTTTCCAGTCAAAAAGTCATACAGAGCACACACACCACTTGAAATTGTGCACTATGATATTTGTGGTCCAATGCAGACATCATCCATTTGTGGCTGCAATTAGTTTTTAAATTTTATTCATGACTAATCAAGAAAAACATGTGTATGTTTTCTGAAACATAAGTCTGATGCATTTAGTTATTTTCAGTAGTTAAAGGCACTCGTGGAAAACTAGAGTGGACACCACATCAAAATATTAAGGACCGATAGAGGAGGTGAATATGTTTTGAATCAATTTCTAAATTTTTGCAAGACCTGTGGCATACAAAATGAATTCACTGCATAGTATACACCTTAGCAGAATGGTGTTGTCGAAATAAAGAATAGAACCATTATGGAGATGGCTCGTAGTATGATGGAAACCAAGAATTTTCCAAATCAATATTGGGCTGAAGCAGTCAGAACAACTGTATACATTATGAACCAATGTCTGACAGAGAGTGTGAAGAAAAAATATCCTCAAGAAGCATGGACATGTATGAATCATAGTGTTTCAAAGTTAAAAATTTTTGGTTGTGTTGCATATGCTCATGTTTCAAATGAGATAAGAAAGAAGCTAGACAACAAGGGACATAAATGTATTTTTGTTGGGTATTTTGAAGACACAAAAGCATAGAATTTGTATGATCCTATCATGAGGAAAGCGATAATCAGTCGAGATGTTCAATTTGTCAAGAATGAATCATGGGATGGAACTGTCGACATAAATGTTACGATTGTTTCGAATGTTGAAAATGATGACATGGAAGAGGAAGTGGCTCAAACACCATAGGTAAGTCAACCGGTTGCAACACCAAAAACTCCCATGATATCGCAACATGGATCAGAAAAAGGACCGTCGATACAAGTTGTATCTCAAGCTACGCTGAAAGTGCACCAACACGAAAGCAGACTCCATTGAGCATTTCGTTTAGGTCGACATCGACAGAACCAGTCAAGACAAGAATTTTTCATGAAATATATGAAGTTGGTACACCAAATTTATTTGCTCTCTTTGCATTATTTTCTCCTCTATATAATCCACTAACATTTGAAGAATCTTTCGAAGAAGAAGTATGAGCACAAGCCATGGATTAAGAAATAGAATGCATTGAGAAGAAGCAAACGTGGGAACTGGTAGATGTACCAAAAGATAAATATTTAATCAACGTCAAATGGATTTACAAGACCAAGAAAGTTGTTGATGGAAATGTGCAAATAAAAAAAAAAAATGGTAGCAAGAAGGTTCACACAACATCATGGCATATATTTCAATGAAACTTTTGCACCTGTCGCACGCATGGATACAGTCAGAACAGTCCTGGCCATTGCTACACAAAACAAATGACATGTTTATCAAATGGATGTTAAGTCAGCATTCTTTAATGGATATCTAGAAGAGGAAGTATATGTGGAACATCCAAAAGGCTATGAAGTTCGAGGTCAAGAGTATAACGTGTGTAGGTTAAAAAATGAAATATATGGTTTGAAGAAAGCTCCTAGAGCTTGGTAGAGTCAGATTGTTTCCTATCTCATTGAAAATGGATTTCACAAAAGTGAAAGTGAATCGACTTTGTACATCATAGTTAATGAGCAAGGTAAGATCTTAATTGTATGCCTATATGTAGATGATTTAATATTTACTGGTGACTTTGGCATAGCAGAATTTAAAGCAGTCAATGAAAGTGAATTTGAAATTACTGATTTGGGTCTTATGAAATTTTTTCTAGGCATTGAAGTTCAGCAATCTGAAATTGTTATTTTTATATCACATTCTAAATTGGAGGAAGCCTTATGTATTTAACACCAACAAGACCAGACAACATGTATGGAGTAAGTTTGATCTCAAGATTCATGGAGTCACCAAAACACTCTCATTGGAAAACACATAAAATCATTATGAGGTATGTAAGTGGCACAAAATACCTTGGCATTATGTATTCAATCCCATAAAATTTCAAACTCACTGGCTACACTTACAATGACAGTGGAGGCAGCATAGATGAGAAGAAGAGCACATCTGGGTACATATTTCATTTTGGTATACGTTTTGTTTCATGGGATTCAAAGAAACAACCCATAGTAACTCTGTCTCAGCAGAAGCAGAGTATGTTTCAACTATAAGATATTCATGTCAAGATGCCTGGATGTGGAGAGTATTAAAAGACTTGTCATAGAACCATCAAGAACCAACAACCATCTTCTGTGACAACAATTCAGCCATTGTATTATCAAATAATCATGTGTTCCACAATAGAACAGAGCACATCGACACAAGGTTTCATTTCATAAGAGAGTTGGTGAACAACAAAGATATCTTTACAAAACCATTGGAAAATGATACATTTTAGTATCTCCATAGCTATATTGGAATGAAAAGTTCTGCACAGTGAACTCTAGCATGGACAAAGAACGTCTAAGCTTTGAAAGATTTTGTAATTTTGTTTTAACATCCCCATCTTCTCATAATTAAGGGGGAGTTTTGGAAAAAGTATATACTCACAAAAGTCATACTAGACCTCATTTGACTTTTCCAGAGTCCATATTAGTTCATATCTTCTCGGTCAGTCTGACACGAGTGAAGAGTCCATGATTCAGTAATGTAATCCAGTCAAATTAATTTTATGAACTTAAGTTTTAGGTAGATAGTTATTACATCCATTAATGGTAAGTCTTTAGATTCACAGAGAAGCAAATTCTAGTTTTCCTATAAATAGAAGAAGGAGATTGTAAATTAAGTTAGACACAATAGACACAATAGACAAGCAGAGAGAGGGAGAGAGAGCTCAGAGGATAGCATAGAGTGAAGAAGTAATTGTGTTCAAGCTCAAGATTCTATGTTTTTGAATATATCGAGAGTCGAAGCTCTATAAAAGGTTAAACATCTCTGTAAATTTCAAGTTTGCATTTACGGAAATATACTTCTTTGTTATGTATTGACAAGTTATATGTGTCAAAGATTTTATGGTTGAATGAATGTTTATTTAGCCACATGTTTTATACATAATTACTTGTTTAAATGTTGTTTACATTTACGGTTTGAGTGAATCGTCAAAGAATTCATAAATTTCTCACCCTATAAAATTTCCAGGTTTTACGAGAGAGTGGTCAACAAAAGTATTCCTAAATGTTTAGTTATATGTTTTTATAGTTCTGTAGAATTGTTGATTGTGTCGATTTTTACTTCATACTACTGGTGGGTGAAAAAGTTTTATAATTTCTTAAGTCTTTTATACTAAGAAATATCCTTTGTAAATTTCGACTAAAACCAAAAGAGAGCAAGTAAGTCCAAGTAAACCAGCCAATTAAAACTGACAAGTTGTCGAAGTTGTCAAACCGACAAGTTTTCGATTATGTTATGTCTAGGTTGTAGAACCGACAAGTAAGAACTTGTTGAGGTAAAAGAGTTGGGTCCATAATTCTGACCATATTGGTATACTTTTCTAATTGGAGTTAGACAAGTTTCACCTGACAAGTTAAAAGAAAAAGAGGTTGATGCAAAATTTTTATAAATCAACAGTTACTCAAGTTTGTCGACTCGGTTTTTCTAACTAGAACGTCATATTTCACCCACAACTTTGGAATGCTTCGTCCCTTCACATGTGAGTAATGATATCACAATGAATCTCCAAGGAGATCAGCTGATCTCCTCAATGTCATTGCAGTTCTCGAATATGGATTCCAATCGAGTGGAGAGATTTCATTGTTATTAATTCCCTTCAAAAGTTGGCAACATGTATGCTCAATCTCGCTAAGGTGACCGTGAATAGGATCAAGAGCATGTACAACTTTGACAATCATTCACATATATTTATATAAATTTTAATTCTTTTACCACATGTCACTAATAGAATGTTATTTATTCTTCACAACAGTCGAATCTACTCCATTTATCACATTTGAAACTTGTGATGGAAATGAGATAAGAGTGCAGCTCCATCGCATCTTAGCACCCATAGACCTTAGCACTGTAGTTGCAACTGTTTGATTTTCTTATTCCATTACTGCCAAGCTTGAGACCATCACTCACTAGCAACAAATAACTCCAACTGGTTCCGTGCAGCCATCTCACACACCTACCAAATTGCATATCCCAATGATTCTTAGAGAATATTATCACAATTTCATGGGTACTCATCACTCAATCTAAGTCCACTTGTGTTCATATATTTCCACAAACAATGGTATAGTTAAATATATCAACGTAGATGGCCTCGGCATCAGGTTGTCATTTTCCTTTGTCAATAGCACAAGAAAATTCAAATTTCAAAAACTAATATCTTATCTTCCAAGCATATATGATATCAATAATTCTTGCAACTTGTAAGCATCACTACCTAACAACAAATATTGAAAATGTAGCTTCTACAAGTCGATCTTGATGGTGAAACCAAGAGAATCACCCCACCACTGACACTTTGCACACACCAATAGTGGTAAAAATTACCATGGATCATTAGAGGAAATTTCAAGTTAAAATGGGCCTTTTAACCATAATTAAAATTCCATGTCATCATGTGTTAGCCAATGAAATTGATTTAAATTTGAAATACTGTATAGGTATTAAGCAATTTTTTAATATAAATTTGGGGATAAGTATCATAAAAAAACTACTTTTTTTGTTCGTATTCTCGACATATCCCCGTGTGTTATTACTCAAATTTTGATTGGGAGAGCTCGTTGGATGAAAAATTAAATTCTGAATCAAATGAGTACCCACTTGGCATACTTTTGACAAAACCCGCTACCCCATAAATAAGAAATACCTGAAAACATGATGATGATCATCATCACATTTTTTCAGGTATTTCTTGTTTAGGGGGTAGTGGGGTCTATTGAAGTATGCTTGGTGGGTACTCTTCAGATGCAGAATTTAATTTTGAATCCAATGATCTCTCTCCATCAAACTTTGAGTAAAAACACAGGGAGATATGTCGAGAATACGAACAAAAAAAGTAGTTTTTTTCTTTTCTTCCTCCAAAATTAATAAATATTATTTTATTATTTTAACTATTATTTTATGATTTTTATTAAGAGGCCCATTTTGATTTGAAATTTCCTCCAATGCCATCTTCTTGCAGCGAGACACCATCCCTGACACTTTTTCCACCCAATTAGACAACGAAAAGTAGATCAATTTCTCGTCGAGTGCATTTGATAGCCATCTTCTCAACTGACAAACAGTAGTTACTAAACCATAAACATGCATCAATCAATATGAGAAATAACATTTATTCCACAACAAAATAATACAAGAGAACTGATAAGAGACACACAAATACCAATTCTCATAATTGAAAACCCTAATTACATAAGTACATATGTTGGCCACAGAAAGGGAGCTATGGAGACCAAACTCTTTTCCTTTCTTTTACACAGAATGGATACAGTAATAAATATTTGTAAAATTACATTGATGAATAAGTGATAATGACCTTTCGAAGACTCCTATTTATAGTATGTTCACGAAAGAGTAATAATTACATTCACTTACTTTTTGAAAAAAAAATAATTTAATCCATTTAATTTATTCAATGAACCATAACATTGCTAACAACTTGTAACAAATGACCTACCAACATAATAATTACCAATATAATAAGCGATTAATCTCCAACACCATTGTCCATAAATCCTTACCTCCTTTTGCAATACATTTCTTAACATAGATAATTTCCTTTCATTTCCTTAACATGGATAATTTCCTTTGAGTGATTTTCCTCTCCCTAGAGCCATTCCTAGTTACCTCCTTTTGGAATACATTTCTTAACATAGATAATTTCCTTACAATGAATAATTTCCTTTAATTGGCTTTCCTCTCCCTAGAGCCATTTCTAAACTAGGAGGACGTGACACTTTTAATTTGAAAAAGGAAGATATAATACAAAATAAGCCTTCTATGAGGGTGTAACTATACTCTTGATTATTTTTGGCTCAACAGTAATATGTGTATAACTTGTTGGTTAGTTAGAGGCATATTTTTATAACCATTTTGTTACTTGTATTTGCATTTTTTGGCATTTCGAATAGCCTTAAATTAGTGTGTTCACTTAGTTTTTATTCTTTCAATTTGATCTATATGGACATAATTATACTTTTCTTTATTTTTGGCCGAACATTAATATGTGTATGCAAATAGTTAAATAATTATTGTTACTTGTATTTACATAATTATTGCATATGATATCCAAGGAAAAATATTCTAATGTTGTTTCCTACTGCAATTCCAATTCCTGATCTACTTCATGAGGTTGGTAAGTAACTAAATAATCATAGACATAGTTCTTAAAATAGAAGCATCAAAGAGAAAGAAATGGAGAATATAAATACTAGCACAAGTATTATCATCGATCTCACTGAACAATATGATCCAGTATCTGAAGTTAAATCGGCATCACTTGTTCAAAGAGAGACATCATTGAGCATTTCCAAAGCTTTGCATAACTTGCATCTTGGCCAACCCGTCGCTACATTTGGCGAACCTGCATCAACCTCCCTTTACCACTTGGAAGCTCGTTTGCTTATTTGGATGGTCATACTGATTTAAAATCAAACCATCACGCCAGAGCCAGGATTGGCCTGATTTCAATGGCTCGATTGGTCTGCACACTCTTACAGAAGTGACTTCTCCACCCTGTGGAAATTGTTTATTTTGGTTCTGAACCTTTTAATATTTATTTAATCTTAAATTTGAAAGTAAATATAACAAAACACTATCAAGGATAAAAGTAAAAATAATTGGAAAAAAAATGAGAACCTCATGTAAAAACATAAAATTGTATTTTATTAAGTCTTAAATTAGCCACCTCTACATAAAAGTGGTTGAAATTACAAACTCACATTTATATATAGAAAATTTTTAGTATTTTTAATTATAAAATTGTATTTTGTTAGCTGTTATATTAGCCACTTCTACTTAAAAATTGTTGAAAATAAAAATTCACACTCATACATGGAAAATATCTAGTATTTTCAATTGTAGAATTAGTAAAAATATAGAAATTATTTTTGGAAGTGAATCCAACAAAAATACATGGTTGGAAAGGAATCAAGAAATCAACAAAAAGATAGAAATTATGTCCAACTCTCCTTCTTGACTTATGCGAAGTTCCCATGCTTGTGTGTTAGAAATAAATAGATAAATAAATAGATATTGTCAATTTATTTCACTTTTATTTCAATAGTATAGGATTTTTATTTGAATGGAATAGGATCAATCAAGTTTAAAAAAAAATCCACCAAATATATATAAAAAAAAATAAAAGAATAGAGGTAAACTCAAATTAAAAAGTAAATAGATGTCTAAAAAATAGAAGATTCAGACCCAAAAAAAATCTCCTTATCTCAACTCAAATCATCTAATTTTTAAACTACACAAAAAAATATAGCTCAAACACCACTAATATATTAAAAAACATTATAATTATGAGAGGAATACTTTGGAATTTTAATACTTTTAGCATGTGTTGTGGCTTTTTATATTAATGAATACATATAAAATCAACACAATTTAAACAATGGTGTTCATTTTCTTTGTGTTAGGTAGCATGCTTTCAAATGTCTTTGTATAGTAGGACTGCTATGATAGTGTATTTGTATTTTTTATTTTTTTAAGTTCAATGAAAGATTTGATGTAAATCGGTGTGTCATAAATTATGTCATAAAACATGTGAAATTTTGTTGTGTATGGATTCTATCCCATAAATGTTATTTTGTCTGTTTTAAATGCACTGAAATGACATATGGTTTAGATTCATTAAAATGGCATATTGCACCGTTGCCTGCGTCGAATTGGAAATAGGACTAGCATTGTAACTAGTGTTATAGTACAAGTGAGTATGGCATTGAGAATAAAGCTAAAATCGTTTTTAACTTGGTTACATTTTGAGTTTTATTTTCAATCATTTCTGTATTTTGTATCAATTTTGAGTTGCATTTTGTATTATACTTGGAGTTTTATTTTATGAATGGATAATTTATTAAGCTACACATTTATTATTTTTATAAAATAGATGCATTTCACTACAATTCTTAAACTTGTTATAAATTTATTTAATAGATATAATTATATACGATAAATATAAAATATAACTATAAATTTATAGTTTTATAAGAAGTTGTTTATCACTACCTTAGGGAATTATTAAACTTAACTATAAGGGTATACACATGAAACAATAAATTTCAATTAGTGGTAGGCAAATCAACTTTAATATGATGATGTCAACATTATGGAGCTAGACCAATCAAACATTGATATGATGATTAACATTGTAGGAATTACTAAAAGCCACACCATCATCATCATCAACACTATATTCTGCTTATGAAGGTTGTGGTAAGAACATAATTAAAGGCCAATTAACAGCACACTTCTAATTACCAATAAGGATTTAATTCTCACTTGGACAAAATTATATTTTTTCCCCAAGAAAAAATTAGTTTTATTTAAAAATAAAATTACATTTTGCAATATGTTATCAAACTGATTTGAAAAAGAAAAGAAGTGTAATATATTTGAAAATTTTACTAATAATGTGTGTTAAACACACACATAACATATCATGTAAATACTTTTTAAAACTAAAAAGAAAAAAGAAAAAAGAAATACAATATGAATATCCTTATAGATAACATCTCCAAGGAAATAAATATATGTCCATAGTAGCCAAAATGAATACAAATATCAATTTGTTCTATAAAAATTCAACAACCAAAAAGAAACCATATATATGACAATATGTAGAATCATCCTTAATAATCTCATATGTACAATCATCCTTAGTAAAAAGATATGGAATTATATGCATATCCACCATATCATCAAAAAAAAAAATTTGCGCAACATATGATTACTAAGACAAAATCAAAATCCTCTAACCAAACCTCAAAGAACGATAGGACGCATATCAAAATCTATCATAATTTCCACTACCTAATGCCATGTTTCCTGATTATGTGGAGTAAGTTGAAGACTTTCCTTGGATACTGTATCTGCAACACCATTCCTTTCTCTATAAAGATGTTGAAAACACATCTCTTGAAAAGAAAGTTCAAGTACCATCAATTCATCATATAATGGCCATAGAGAAATATTATGAACATTTTTGTCATTTTCCATCCATTCAATAACAAGTAAAGAATCACCAAAAATATGTAATTTTTGGATGCCCAAATTGAAAGCCAATTCAAGCACTAATTGAAGTGCTATAAGCTCAGCTTTGTTATTTGAAGATAATCCTAAACCTTCTTTGAAACTATAAAAATCTCTGTTACCTAGAAAAGTAACCCTCTTGTTCATCCCTTGGGAGGGTTTCCTTGCGTTGCTACATCAAAATCGGCCCATGCCCCAGATTTATTAATAACTTTCAAAATTATGAATGTTGATTTGATAATTTGACAATCTGAGTTGAAAGAATTTAGAGTTTCCATATTGTTCATAATGCATTAATTAGAAGAGGAAACATTAGAGTAAATTTCAACTCAAAATGGGCCTCCTAAGAAAAATAATAAAGTCATAGTTAAAATATTAAAATAATATTTTTTAATTTTGGAGGAAGAAAAGAAAAAAACTAATTTTTTTGCTCATATTTTCGAAATATCTCCCTATTTGTTTACTTAAATTTTGATCGGGATATCTCGTTGGATGCATAATTAAATTCTGCATTCAATGAGTACCCACTCTAGATATGTTTGATGGACCCTGCTACCTCAAAAACAAGAAATTCCTGAAAAAACGTGGTGATGATTTAATTCCTCATCCAACGAGTTCTCCCAATTGGAATTTGAGTAAAAACACAGGGAGATATGTCGAAAATACGAACAGAAAAAATAGTTCTTTTTATGATACCTATCCCCAAATTTATATTAAAAAATTGTTTAATACCTATACGGTATTTCAAATTTAACGAAATTTCATTTGCTAACACATGATGACATGGAATTTGAATTAGGGTTGAAAGGCCCATTTTGAGTTCAAATTTCCTCTAATGTGTGTATTCAAATATTTTGTTGTTATCAATCAACCAACTACCCCATCTAACAATAAGAGCAATATATTTAAGGGATTTATATAGAGGAATTGAAATACAAGAAAATAAAGTGGGTTGTACACTTTCACCTTCCTAGTTGAATATGAAGCCAACTAAAATACCATTTTCCTTCCACACCTCACTAGTAAATCAACAAACGTTAAGCATATTCATTATAGGATTTATAAAGTGGACATCTATTAGGAACCTACCAATTCCTATGTTGTATAAAATCCTAGGTTGAAATAGTATTATTGATGGAATACCACATAATTTTTTTATTTTTAAGTGTACACTTGAACTTCCAAATTCCTTTATACCACCATTTAGTATCTAATTTCCTCTCTTCTTCCCGTAAAACCTTATACTCAATCTTTGAAACATATACACCCCCACTAGATTCTTTTCTCATATAATTTTATCCTCATAATCTCTTCTCCGAATATGACTATGAGATAAAATAGAAATGTAGTTATCCCAAATAATCCTATCCTCTTCGACAAATATGATAAAATCAACATTGATCCATCCTTGAGAAATATGATTACTCCTAATCAAATGCAATCCGATTCAAGTATAAAAACCTTGAGATATTCAATTTTTAACCATAGGGTAAGGTAAAATATGGAGACCTTCACAACCTATGCAAAGATCAAACCCAATTCGAAAGTTTTCACTAGTTTCCAACTTCCACACTAACCAATCACTGATGAAGGGAAAATAATTTATAACTTCTTTCCAAACCACTAACACATTTTTATAGGATTTATTTGGAAGACAAATCCATTGCAATACTAGAAGAAGTTTGATGTGTTTTTATATTATAAACTTGAATCAAATTCCCTTACCTTTTAAGTTCCTCGATTTTGTTTTGTAGCAAGACCTATTGCAAATGAGTGAAGATTCATAATCTCCTCTCCTGCTAATTCTTTTGGAAATGCAAGCTTTCTACGAGGCCACGAAAAATTGATTTTCTTGTTGTCACCGATCCATAGAAATTGAAAATAGATCTTTATAATAACAACTAAAGCTCCTTATGGAATAAGTCATAGAGAAACCCAATAAACAAATATTGCTTCCCAGCAAAATCAATAAGAATCAGTCCACCCCGTCTAGAAATCCATTTGTTGCACTAAAAATATATCCTCTTCTCAACCTTGGAAACAAACCAAAACCAATCTTATTTGCATTATCCATTAAGTTTAATAGAGAATCCTAAATACTTAATATATGATACCAAAGGGACTTCATTAAAAGGAAATAGAGAAGATATATTATCTTTCAAATCCTCATCAATACCCATGAAGGAGACAAATGACTTGGTTGTTAGAATATTGAGAACATGTGAATTAATATCATAACACGATATAAACTATGGAAATCATTACTAGTTTGTCCTTCTATCTACCAAGCAACATAAAAGCATGAAATAAAATTGGAGAAAAGAGAACAACAAGAGAACATCGATATACATGGTTCACCCAATATGGGCTACGTCCATGAGAATGTTTGCATCGTCCTTTATTCTAAAAATAGATCTCCAAGATTACCTATCATCCTCACATATGCATCACATCAATATCCATCACCCAATCATGTCACAATCATGTGTGTACAAATGACATACACAACATGTGATGTGCGATGAACTACAATCAACACATACCCAAAAGGGTCTACTTCACCTCTCTTATATACCAAGAGATTTGGATTACAATACATCCCATAACACATGTGGGATAAATCAATTTCCACCTATTTGTATAGAGAATGGTTACAAACGATATAATTACAATGATCCATGCGGGATAACTCTATTTTATCATATTAGAGTTATTTTATTCCTTTAAATTATATTTTACCAATATACCATATAAGTCATCATTACATATTTTAACATAGGCCTCATTAATTGTCATTCCTAAAGCCTTCCAATAAAGTTCCAAAATATATTTAAGGTCAATGGAATCGTCAATGGACTCATCACAAAAAATTAATATGTCATAAAAAAAAAGTGGATGAGAGTTGAATAAATAAGAGCCCATTTTGATTCCTTTCAACATGCCTCATACATTTTGCTCCTCTAAGGATTTACTTAATCCTTCAACCACCAAAAGAAAAAGAAGAGGGGCCAATGGATAGCCTTGTATTATCCCCTTCCTAGGTCTAAAGAATTTTGATGTTGATCCATTGATATGAACAACAAATGAAACTGTATGAACACAACTCATAACCCAATTTTCAAAAGTATGAGAAAATACTATTTGTATTAAAATCAATCCAAGATACAACCAACTAAATTTGGAATATTCTTTGGAAATGCCAACTTTTAGAATCATAGTAGGTTTTGTTTTATCCTTGACATAATGGAAGATTTCCTGAGAAACCCCAACAACTTCATGTATATTCCTTCCAGCAAGGAAACCAAACTTTTAAGAAGAAATGGAGGTATATTTGAGCGATTCTGCTAAATTCATTGAGGTATATGGACATATATGGAGGTATATTTTGGATTAAACTTTCACAGATCCAATTCACTAACAACACACTAACAAATGCCAATATATTGGCACTTTCAGCATCACTTGTGAGGAAGTGAAGTCTCACCTGAAGTACCTATGGGTACTACAGGAACGAAGTTTTTGATGTAGTGAAGGGAAGAGGAAACTATTTTATGAAATAAATCATCAAAATAGGTTCGACATGTATCAACAAAACTATGGAAATAACGCATTGCATACATTAATTTCACATTAACATTCCAACTTATATTAATTGCAGAATATTATTATTACAATTGAGCAATATCACTCAAATCAACCATAACATTTAGATAACAAACATTCACAATGCACCATGACGCACAAGATATTTTTACGTGGAAACCCAATATGGGAGAAGAACACATAAGTTCTTGGTTATTTAAAGATATTGTTACATGAAACACTTCATATAGATATGTGCACTTAACTTGTAGAGATATCACTCTTGTTCTCTCAATACACCATAGATCTATGCACACAACTTGTAGATCCATATCTTCTTGTTAGAAAACAAGATCATTACAATATTAACGACAACATTCAACATTGTTTCAACAAGTTTTTACGAAAACCAATAGTAATTCTTCATCAACCCTATTCCATCCAACCTGCTACATATTTATATTGATCCCATGAACTTCATGTCCCACAAAGTGCACACAAAACTCTAACCAATTTCTCATTTGCCGTGATCAACTACTATCTCTTCCTTATTTTCTTCCACTACATAGGGGCCCTTCTTTTGTGAGCGTTCTTCATTTTACCACCTCATTGCATAACCCCATTCACACAAAAAATTCAACACAATTGGTCCAAAATACTTTAGTCCCAATAAGACCCCAACACTCACATGTTTTGTGTCCTGAGCAACTTCGGTTTCTACACAAACTTCTTTGACTAAAATTATTTAGTGTAGTAGCTTGAGTTCTACTACATAACACCTTTCAAACCAGAGTTAGTACTTACTAGGAAAAGTGTTCCAAATTTTGATGTGAGAAGAGTCCCAACTAGCACTAGATTTGGAAAATATCCGCATATGACCTCTCAGACACAACCTAATATTTGGATCTTTCCCTTCATATTATTGATGGTATAGAAGTCCTCACCTTCCAAAACTATTATTTTGTCAAACTGCTAGTTGGTATTTCCTTGTTTGCTTTAGTTTCTCCTACCTAAACTAATTATCTTTACACATTAGGATTCTTTCTACACTACAAATTATCCTTTTGGTGGTGCCACATCTCTCTGTGATGCAACTAATCTACATCTATCTCTATGGAAACTTTTATTTCTAAAATACCATCCTATTTCCAACACGCAACATCTCTGCTTTTGCTCTCGGCTCTAAATCTCTACAACTTATACGAATACTTTCATCTTTTAAAACAACACAAAAAAGTGAAATTCTATGATCTACCTTCCTTTACCTTCTTTGTAGTTGATCCTGAACTACTTCTCTTGGACACATCATTATTACTTAAGCCACCTCTTCTCACTTAAAATATTTGATGTTGATTTGTTATCCTTTCAAAATATTGGATGCCTATTGTATTCATGATAGCCACATGTTCTCTCCGATACACATCACTTCTCGTCTTTGTTTTCACCACCACCACTTTATTTCTTATCTTTTAGAATATTCCCTTGTATTTTTCAAATTTCTCCCAAGCCACTTAAGCTCGCTCATGGGGATACTTCCTAGTTTCCATAAACATAGTGTATATATCCTTTGCAACCTTAACATTTCCCTTTACTTTTTATTTTTATTTTTTGAGTCGTGCAATTATACATACATGTAGTTGTTCTTCACCAACTGCACAATCTTCTTTATCTCTACATGTTCACCTCCTATGATTTCTAACATGACTACTGCTTCATTCTTCAATAACTCCACCCTTTGGGTCGTTTGTTGTTCTTCATCCCATACTTTGCTGACCTCTTTCTATAGTTTCTTACTCTCCATGAGTTTTGACATTCTTTCAATTGAAGGAAAATTCCTTATAACATCCTTTAGTTTTGGATATCTACTATGTGCATCTTCCAATTTATTTATCACCTCTTGTAAACCTTCATCATCCATCAACACTACAAAAACCTATGAAATTTCATAAAAAATAATTGTTCATTCCTCATTTAATACCTTAATGCTCTTCGAGGAATCCTTTGTGATGACTCCCCTCTACTCCCATACCTCATGCAGTGTGTTAGGCACTAACTATGATTCCAAGTCACAAATGCATGCATGGAAACCCTTAATAACTTCACTTATGCTTGACATTCTATCTTCATTTGAACATGGGGTCTTCACTTAGTGAAACCATGGCATAAAACTATCGTTCATGGGATATTAAAGAATACCCCTAATTTCACTAAATATTGATCATTACTTACAAAAATCCATTTGTTGAGCCCTCCTCCCAATACACATTTCCAATTAAAAAACCTTTATTTTTACAATATATTCCTTATTTTTACTATAGGCACCTTTTTATATCCCCCAATACCTATAAACCCACCATACCCTATTCTTTGCCCCTAATACCTACAATATACTAACCTTATTTTTCACAATTAAAAATTCCCCTTAAAGATTGAGTGTGATAAGATAATGCTCAACAAGTTGAATCTACATTGCTTCTACCATTTCCATTTTAGGGACTGAACTATAGGTTTCTTCCAGTACTTTTTGCATCTTATCTTCCGGCTCAGCTATTGTATCCCATTCTGGTTGAAGTTTATTATATATATAATTTTTAGCTCATCTCTTTCTGCACTATGTTTCATCATCTCATTGAATCTATACTCTTGTCATCCCTTAATTTCATCTACTATGATTTGGTGTAGACTATGCAACATATGCATAGGTAACTGTACTAGTTTTAGATCAACATGACTCAATTCATTGCCATTGATCTGTACCTCTTGCACTCGAAAAATAAATGCTTTTGGTGTCAATGTCATAACTCTTTTTTTCACAAACGAGTATGGTTATGGTATTATACTTCTTCTTTATAATCACCAACTGACTTCTCACCTACTACTTGTGTTAGAGCTAGTCTTATTTCCTCTAATGCTTGTCATAGCCCAACTATGTGTCCTTTAATGCTCCCACAAAGTTGTAAGTTCCTCTCTGCACCTTTCTTACAAATATATTTTAAATTTTCTTTGAACCTTTCCATAAATAAATCCATATCATCTTCAGTTATTGAAAAAACTACACTCTCCTTAAGATCTTTCCTCTTACTTCTTCTCCCCTTTGCTATTTTTGGATATTTTATTTTCTCCCTATCTAAAGGGCCAGTTTGTGTCTTACTGGATGTGCTTCATATATCTAATGACTTGTTATTTTCTTCACTTGTGTCTGAATCAGATACCTCTTTTCCATGATCCTTTTTCCCTTGCATACCTTCCCCATCTTGTTGACCGTGTTTCTAGGACATATTCGAGGATAATTCTTTAGCATGAACTGGAACCTGTCATTCCTACAACCACACCCAAATGATTTCACTTATATTTTGTTCAACCATTTATAGTGTGTTGGAATCCACTCCCTATTAGGATCCCTCCTTGCTTGAATATACATATGCAACCAAGTCCATCAATATCAAAATTAGTAGAAGGGACTAACTTTTTCTTGTGTATCACAATAATTACTTAGAAATTCATTGAGTAGGAATGTGGCCAAATTTATTTGAACACTTTCAACACATTGGTGCACCAATTCTATTACTACTGTACGAACGTAATTGAGGTGGCATTTCCTCATTAACTTACTATCTAATTCCCTTGTGGAAAACTTGAATAACTGGTCTTCAATTAAAGCTATGTCGTAGCCTCTAGTTTTCTTCTCCAATCCATACTTGTCCTTCATTTTATTTGATATCTCCTTATATTTCTCCTTTCTCCAAAATATAGGATTCTAGGTCTATACTTGTAGATGGTAAACCTATAATCTGTGACACTAAGTTAGTATCAATTGAAATTTTCCTATCCAACCACAAAAACTCTCCATGAACACATACTAGCAACTCCTTAATAGAAGCATTGATCTCTACACTCTAACCAAAGTGTGGTATCCTTATCTGGCCTAATATTCCTGACTTCTCCAATCCTCAATCCCATTTCATAGTTCAAGGATGAAAGAATCCCCATATGCATTCGACACCTTCTGTAATATTTTTCTTATTGATATTTTTGGAATTTGGCTTGGTCATTCAGATCATATTCTATGTACTTGAGATTGGGAACCTTCCTAAGAATGCCTCCTTATTTGAAAAGTCCCTCCGAAACCACTATTCTTTCAAGTGGGTACTTAGCATCCTTGGATAATTGTGACTGGATTTGCATTTTTCTTCCTTGGTGGTACATACTCTGGTAGAACCGATGGTATACCAAACCATGAAGTTTCTACATCATGCATTATGTTTCTTTCAATTTTAGGATTACTCATGTGAGGCGACCTGCATTTTTATGTGTGTGGTACTGATGACACCTCCATTGTTACTACATCGAGTTCTTCTTGGTGTTGTGGGATTCCTAACTCCATGAATTATTTCACAATCTGCTCAACAGTTATATTGGTCATACTCTTTCATAGTGAACTTGTTTCTTGACTCTACTATTAGCCGAAGTCTCAACAACACTCAACAAAGAATGAACTTAATTTCCATGCCCGTATGGTTTTTAGTACCCTACAATCTTGTCTTATTGCTATCTTATTCCTAGATTTCGTAGATCATTATGGATATTCTTAGGATTCAACCAATTGACTGTGCATGTACTCCCCTTAATACCTTGAGAACATTCACCAAGTTCATTCTCAGTCAACAATTATTACAATTTCTCCACTATGATCCAACACATTTGCCACTAATGTGTTGCTTTTCCTTTATTTTTTATAATTATGTTTGACATACTTGCATCCCTATATACAACGCTAATTACCTTTGACATACTCCTACCCCTATCCTACATGTAGACTCCTATTTTCATTTGGTTCCCATTTCAACTGCATTTGGAACCTAGATATCATAGCTCTGTTCATGCTTGATGAATGAAGGTACGATTGTCCCTATATAATTTCAGCTGACTTCCATTAATTAAACCATACATGATTTCCCCATTTAAATTGTGTAACTGCACAATGGCCCATTGTGTCACATATGTAATCTCATATGGTCCTAACCATCACATTCTAAACTTACCAGGGTGTTTCAAGAAATTAATATCATATAGAAGGACTAAGTATCCTACTTGGAACTTCTTTTGCTTGATATGTCAATCATGCCATGCCTCTTCCCTTTCTTCATATACTTGTTCATGGGAACTTGCAATAAATCTATCTTCTTCCAACTTCAACAACTATGATAACCTTTCTTCTACTTCTTGTTGATAGTCATATCTGACTTTCTTGCCAACAAGGGAGAAGCAAATTGAACAGGGTCCTTAAGGAAGTTCCTGATTCATTTGAGAAAGTTGCTTCTCGCGGGAATAAGATCCCTACTTTCACTAATAAAAATGTGCTCTTTAAAGAAGAGAATATTGAATTTTTAAATCTAATTTCTAAAAGAACTAATAGGAAAAACTAAGTTACAAAAAAATAAAAAAATAAAACTATTTCTAAGAATATTTTAGCAGTTATTAAAAATTACTAAAAAATGTAACTTTAGTTACTTACCAACATTATTCCATCTTAAACTTGGATCTACGAAGAACCGAGAGGGATACAATCTCTTGGGGTCTAAATTTTTTTATCTTAATTTTTTAGATGTTTAGAAAAATTTACACCTCAAACATTTTAGTCCCTTGTTTCCCACAGATAATTGCATGAAATTCCTCTATGGATTCAAATTATTTTGTTGATTGAATACTTTTTTTTATTGTAGTCATATTATCTAATATAAACATATCAAAATAGACATAATAGTTTTTAGTTTAAGGGGCATGATGTGTGTGTGTGTGTGTGTGTTATACTACTCATTTCCCTATAATGGGAACTTGATGCAAAAATACACTAGTAGAAAAAGTACATTAAGACTGAATGGATATGTATAAACATTCTTCAGCGAAGTTCTTAGAGACATGAAGAAGGTTTCATATATAAGAAACAACTCATGACATATCCTAGTGAATCTTTCAGATCACCGTGACAAGCATATACCTTCCAAACATAAAGAAAGATGTACTAACTCACTATGAAGCAAAAAAGGGCTTTCATCTCTTCATATAGATAAAATCTTGATATTATATATCGGTATACACTATAATTTTTATCTAGATGATTTTGCAATCAGAATATAATATCGTTGAAAGCATTAAACTAACAACCACATGAGTCTATTATAAACAAAGACAAACAAACTTTCAATGTAATCCTAGATGGATATTTATGTTCTTTGTTCATTGCATCTGAAGAGTAGAAACAACTAATGATAAACAAGACTTCCTTTCCTTTGGTTCCAAAAACATGGATAACTTTCAGATGGGACATATATTCCTCCAAGTCTAATATCTACAAAAAAGAAAGTGATGAAATAACACCAGTATGTAGTGATATACAATATGGATGATGTTGACTTACAAGTATAGAATTATTAGATAAAATAAAAGGTCTGTATATGATAAGAATATTTTGACATTGGATTTTAGTGACTCTAGGACACATAATCTAAACCCTTAAACCCTTAAATACACCCGACAAATGAACTAGACTCCTTTTCCATTCCCTATTCTTAAGGGTTATCAACAAGATTTTTTACTATTGCTTTCACTCAATCAGCTACCTCTATCTCTGCGGGTGATGCTCTTCCTACCCTTTTTCCTACCTTTTCTCTCGGTTGTTCTGTTGGGTAAAAATAAGATCACCTGCACTCACTTCTGCGACTAGTATTTGAACCTATGAATTTGATGGTGTGGGATGTGATGATGGATATTATGCAGGAACTTTGTGTTTGTTACTCATAATTTTTCCATCGCTCACGCTTCTTTCTTTGCTTCATCAGGGGGAAATTTCATCTTTACAACTGCATCATATAGACCTGTAAATGGAGGGTCTTAACTATATATTGAGGAGTTAGTTTTCCAGAACGACCAAGTTCCCACTTATTACATGGAATAAGAAGATCGCTTAGTCAAATACCAACATATTTAGTATCTATAGTTTGGTTCGATGATTGTTCACTTCATTTCTTTACTGTGTGTGGGAAATATAGGCTTTCAATAGGGAAGTAGTGTAGATTCTCTCCTTCCTTCCAATACGGGTTGTTCCTTCCATTCTTCCTGTGACACTTCCATGAATCTAATAGGTTGAATAAAGGTACTACAAATGAATTATCTAAATATCTACCAAGTGAGGTGCCCTTCCTTAACACCCTGAGATTTCCTTCACTAGATCTACGTTTATGACATATGGATCTATTGTCGCTGTTGACTTAAAAGAAAGATAGAAAGGCTACAGATTGGTTCAATATTTCCAACGCATCTAATCGATTTGGATTCATATCCGACCCTCTGCAACTAGATGTTGCGCACGACTCAAAAACCCAAGGCTCCCCATCCCCTCTACAACTACTATCGATCTCTATCCAAACCCGAATTCTCTCTCTCCTCTTGTTTTTTGGGTCACTTCTTCACTCCTTTGGATAATAAAACCCCCTAAATATTGCATAATTTTTTAACATATAAAATAAACCCCTCAACCCTAAATATGACCCCAATAAAATGTCTCATTTTTAGATAGTTATTAAGCCCCCAATATGAATGGACATGATATGGTATTGGTCTGTCAGTGAAGCCTCATGAAGGGCCCACAAGCCTCCAAGTGTCTTTAGTAACCCATGCCACCTTATTTTCTTAGCATTTATCATTTTTGTGACCCATTTAAATGTGAATATGGTAAACTAAAGTCCGTTTGGGTACCATAGCCCCTTATTGCACCGAGAGAAGAGAGGTGCTCTCCAACCCAATATTTGGGAGATCCTGTCATGCTAGTCAGGCTGTGCTAGCCGACATAAATAAAAAATATTAAAAATATAAATTACATATAGACTTAAATAAAATATTAAAAAAATTAAACTAGCATAGATCCATTTTAAACCGGGATCTATCAAGTATCGAGAGGAATCTAGATGGTAAGAAAATCTACATCTCAAGAAACTGGATCCCTCTCGATGTTTGATAGATCCCGGTTTAAAATGGATCTACGTTAGTTACAAAATTTATGTCTCCATCTCAACCTAGGGAGCTAGTAGGTTGGTGAAACATTATTTGCAAGTAGTCTTATGTGTAAATTATTTAATTGGGGACATACCAATCTCAAAATTGTGTTGATAATTGTATTGTAAGTAAAACCCATCATAATGAGCAAGTTAATAAGTGGACAAACACAACCCTTTTATATAAATTCTTCACCAATTCTGGTACGAATTTTGTTGAAAGTTATAATTGTTCCTTATGGATGAAAAATTTTCCATGAGAATTTTCCCTATGTGTTTGCTTATTTAAAATGACGGGAATTTTAAAATTGAAATACTAATTAATATAGATGAAGTCAAACAATTAGAATTTACTTCCTTGTTTGTGGGACAAGGGAGCCTTACTCTTCAATTCCATAACCCCTCTCGATTTGACCTATAACCTATAATTGTTTATTTAGAATTTGGAATGAAGATCATAAAATAAATTTTGACATTAAACTTGTCTCATCTTCCTACAATTTTGGAAAATAATCCTTCTTCATCTAGTCCAGCTGTAAAATATAAATATTTAATATAAAGTTGTCTTATATTCCTGAATATATATATACTCCCCCATGAAATAAGCCCAATTACCCATTAGTTTGGTCGTATTGCTTTTAACTACCACCTTCATGCATATGTCTTTGGTCATGTGTGGAGATTATTTAATTGGGGACATACCAATCTCAAAATTGTGTTGACAATTGTATTGTAAATAAACCCCATCAGAATGAGCACTTAATAAGTGGACAAACACAACCCTTTTATATAAATTCTTCACCTGTTCTAGTAGGAATTTGTTGAAAGTTATAGTTGTGCCTTATGAATAAAAACTTTGCCATGAGAATTTTCCCTATAAGTGTAGGCCTATTTAAAATGAGGCAAATTTTAAAATTGAAATCCTAATTAATATAGATGAAGTCAAATAATTAAAATTGACACCCTTGCTTGTGGGACAAGGAAGCCTTACTCTTAAAGTCCATAACCCCTCTCGATTTGACCTATGACCTATAATTGTTTATTTAGAATTTGAAATGAATATCATAATATAAATTTTGACAATACAGTTATGACATCTTCCTACAATTTAGGAAGATAATCCTTCTTAATCTAGTCAAAACTATTAAATATAAATATTTATCAATATAATGAAAAAACTACTCTTCCATAAAATAAGCCCATATACCTATTATTTTGGTCATATTGCTTTTAACTACCACCTTAACACATCTAAACCCCATAAAAACAATTGTATCATCCAATCAAAACTATTTTTCAATTTCTAATTCTATAAAATATAAATTTATCAATATAATGAAAAAAACTCCTCAATGAAATAAGCCCAACGAAATAAGCCCATATGCCCATTACTTTGGTCATATTACTTTTAACTACCACCTTCACCCATATCATAAACCCTATAAAAGCGAATGTATCATCATATCAAAAATATTCTCCAATTTCTGATTTTATTGGCTTTTTTTTTTTCGCTTGTGGTAATAGCTACCTCTCGCTCGCGTTCTCCGTTAGCTGCTTTCTATGTCAGTAAGATAGCATGACGCTTGGTTAAGACTTATTCTGGAATCTTACAGATGATTTGCTGTGCGTCATCCTTTCTTATCTCCCAATTAAAGAGGCAGTTAGATCTTCCGTTTTCTCCAGGAGATGGAGATATCTCTACCAGCGAGATTTGAAGATCGTTCTCTCCCCAGATATTCTTATTGGTCAGGTCCTCCCCAATCCAACAGCCATTGCACAAGTGGAGAATATTATCTCCAACATTCATTTCTTACATTCCTCCAATCTGGAAACCTTCCATCTTTGTAACACAAACGACTGGAATTTTACTCCTCAGAATATATGTCAATGGGTGCACTGTGTAGCATCCAAGAATTTCAAAGCTCTCTCTCTCCGCTATTTTTCAGACTCCTCCATCTATTACGCTGACCCTGACAATCCAAGGGAAATTTTACCTCCTTCCCTTTTCTTATGTGATAGAATCAGTAACCTCACACTCTACGACTGCATTGTCTCTGAAAATGCAGATCACCAACAATCTGACTCCTTCCCTTTTCTTAACCGGTGTTGGCTACGACTGCATTGTCTCTGAAAATGCAACAGGTGTTGGTCGATTCAACAATCTGACTCAATGTTGCTTAGGTAATGCGGAATTCGAAGATGACACTTTAGCCCTATTTCTTTCGCAGTGCCCGCTTCTGCAGCGACTTCGACTAGAGTCTTGCGATGTGCCCCAGAATATCTCCATTTCGGCTCCTCACATTGAAGATTTATTTATTGATATTGCCTACGGGCTGGAGATTTTAACCATCAATTGCCCGAAGCTCAGAGAGTTGAGTTTAATTAGCTATACAAAGGATTTGAGAGTGAATGGGCTCTTGTTTCAGGAGCTCTCTTCCGAAATTAACGAACTTTACATGGATAGAGATGGAACTGTGATAGAGATATCATTGCAACTCAGAGATGTGCTATGATCACGGTGACATTCAAGCTCCTGAAACGTTTAAGTATTCATTATTTCAAATTCCTGAAACGTTTAAGTAATATTCCTACTACCAACCTGCTCCAAGGGCTTCCTCATCTTGAGCGTCTATTCATACCTAGCGAGATTGGTTTGGTAAGATTTTTTATTTGTATTTTGTACTATATTATATGTTGGTGTGGAGTAAGAAGCAATTTGCGATTGGTTTTGGGTTTTCAATTTAATGTAGAGATTAACAAAAGATCCCATTCCAACAAGTTTAGAGTCTCCGCTACTTAATAATGGGAAGGTATAGGCATTTCTCCACCAGAATTATGATGAGAAGGAGATAGATGTGTTGGTCTGGTTGCTTGAGAATGCCTTTGAATCCATGGAAGTCAAGGCACCACCACAAGATGCTACAATATGCTAGGAAGGATGAAAAGTACATACAACTTTTACTGAGAATTCTTGATTCCAATTTCATGAGACCTTCGGCTCTAGCAAGAGTATCTGTAACTGAAAAGTAACTTAAGATTCTTTTGCTGGAGACGTTCGACACCAGCAATAATATGCGTAACTGAAGATCGTTTTCTGTAGTTGGGTTTTCCTTATCTGTTTTCAAGATCGTTATCTTATTAGCCGAAGATCATTTTCGGTAGTTGGCTTACAGAAGATCGTTTTTCTGTAGTTAGCTCTTTTTCTTATTTGCTGAAGAACGTGGCCTTTGTATGAATGTTATGAGTTTGATTGTGGCTGGTACCTTGTATCAATTTAGAGATCCACATTATTTTCCAAGATCGTTTTCTGTAGAAGATCGTTTTTCTGTACTTTTCTCATTTTTCTGTACTTTTCTCTTTTTCTTATTTGCTGAAGAATGTGGCCTTTGTATAAATGTTATCAGTTTGATTGTGGTTGGTAGTTTGTATGAATTTATACATCCACATTACTTGCTGAAGATCGTTTTCTGTAGGTGGCTTACAAAGATCGTTTTTATGTAGCTTGCTCTTTTTCTTATTTGGTGAATAACGTGGTATTTGTATGAATGTTATCAGTTTGATTGTGGTTGGTAATTTGTATGAATTTAGACATCCACATTACTTGCCGAAGATAGTTTTCTGTAGATGGCTTACAAAGATCGTTTTTATGTAGTTTGCTCTTTTTCTTATTTGGTGAATAACGGAGTATTTGTATGAATGTTATCAGTTTGATTGTGGTTGGTAATTTCTATGAATTTAGACATTCACATGAAATTTACTATGTTATAGCTACTATTTAGTTTTTAGTATGGATTAGGCAATGTGGTTTACCATTTGATTTCATTTTAGTATGCATTATGTAATTTGGTTCATCATTGTTAGCATACCAGCTTAGATCCAAATCCTAGGCTCTATCAAGCTCCGAAAGGGATCAAATCTCTTGAGCTGCAAACCTCCCTGAATACATTCCATGAGAAGAGGTTTGCACCTAGGGCGATTTGATGTCTCTCAAGGCTTGATGGAGCTTAGACTTTAGATTCAAGTAAGATTTTTATTGTTAAATATGATTAAATATGTATAAAAAAAATACACCTTAAAAAATTGTGTCCTTTAAAAAAATTAAATGTTTTTAAATAATTAATCAAATTTAAAATGAATCTATTTCATTGAGCTAAACTATCATCAATTCATATATTCACTCAGCTATGACTTCTATTAGATTTTGTAACAGGTACGTAGGTGCAAATGACTTCAAGATCGATCAATCGCAATTGGATATTCATCCTATAGTGAATGTCTTCCTAGTTATAGGAATTGCATATTCATCCTATCACTGAATGTCTGCCATGTTAAGCTATACCATTCTTCCCAACTAGACAATGACATTCTCATCTCACATCCAATAGACACCGTTTTAATTTTTTTTAAATGATACTTTGCTGCATATTCATTCTATCAGTGAATGTCTCCTATGTTAAGCTATACCATCCTTCCGAGCTGGACAATGACATTCTCATCTCACATCCAGTAGATGCCGTTTTAATTTTTTTTAAATGATACTTTGCTTCAGCAAAATATATTAAAAGAGGACTCCAAAACAATACAAACCTGAGAAAAACAGCTTTCTTAATGTCCATTTGGCAAAAGAATGAGAGAATCTTGTACTACTGCAATCTCATGTCATGAGTTTATCTCTTTTGGACAGGGTGCAGACAGCATATTTATATTCATCCAGCGTTTGAGATCTACATATGCTCCACCAGCCTCCCTTTACCTTTGAAGACGTACAGAACTAAACGAAATCAGTATTGTACCACATGGTCTTTGATTAATTTTCAGTATATTGCAAATCAATATAGACACCAGTGGATGACCTTTTGGCAAGCATATCTGATCAAAGCTGATACAGACAACACGGACTATACAGCTTTGTTGTTATCTTCCTCATTCTAACTTAAATTTTCTGGGTTTCTGATATGCTGTTATCTTCCTCGTTCTAACTTAAAATCTCTGGGTTTCTAATATTACAGTAATTTTGCCAGGTTTCAATGACAAAATGAACAAAGTCTTGTCAAACTTATCTTGGTTCAAGGAGTACACCAAGCTGGCAGGATTTCCAGAATGGTTGAATGGTGGAGATCGAACACTGTCAGCACCTGTCCAGAGTTGTGGTGGCTTGCGGAGTGCATTTTTGCATGGTTCTCATGGAACCAATGTAGCTTTTCCCCAGGCCATTCACCTGTGTTTATTCCAGCGCCGGCAGAAAAATGTTTTACTGGTTTTATGATGGATTTTCTGATGGGAGGAGTTTCTGCTACAGTTTTTTTGTCCCAAGGCCATTCACCTATGTTTATTCCAGCGCCGGCATAAAAAGGTTTTATTATGATGGATTTTCTGATGGGAGAGGTTTCTGCTGTAGTATTAAAAACTGCAGATGCCCCTCTTGAGCGTATCAAACTATTGATACAAAGGAAGGATGAAATGTTGAAATCTGGACGTCTTTCTGAGCCATACCAATAAATTACTGATTGTTTTGGTAGGATAATCAAGGAGGAAGGCGTGATTTCGTTGTGGAGAGAAAACACTGCAAATGTAATCCATTATTTCCATACACTACAAAGGTAAATACAATTTTTCATATATGCTTTTCTGCTTGCTTTACAAGGCGATGCATACTGATATAAGTTTTTGATTTTTTTGTTCATTTGAGCCAAGATGTGAACTTTAGTTTGTAACTAGCTCTGTGGTTTGATCACTGGCATTGAACTTTTCCTTAGGGATTATTTTAGGAGCCTCTTTGATTTCAACAAAGAGAGGGATGGTTACTGGAAATCTCGCCTCTTGTGGTGCAGCTGGTGCGTCTTCTCTCCTTTTTGTTTATTCTCTATACTATGCTCGAACTCGGCTGGCTAATGATGCCAGATCTACAAAGAAAGGAGAAGAGAGGCAATTCAATGGGCTTCTTGATGTTTACAAGAAAACATGGAAATCTAATGGTTTTATTGGTCTCTATCGCGGGTTTAACATTGCCTGCATGGGAATTGTACTCTATCGTGGCTTGTACTTTAGGTTGTATGATTCTCTCAAGCTTGTTCTTTTGCTGGGAGACCTTCAGGTATGATATTGCATTTCTTGGATTAATGGAACCCGCTGTAGAGCATGTTTTGGGGCAATAACTTTACAACATTTATTTGTCATATTAGGTTGTGGCCCACATTTATTTTGGAAGATAATTACAAGTTTTGTTTTTTATAGCCGACATCTATGTAGCTTTACCTAACGTTATGTTATGTAAAGTTACATAACTTTACAAGATCTCCCCCATACTGGGCTGTAGAGCGCTTCTCGACGCAATTATTATGATGATAAGTTATTGAATTTTTTAGAGAGAATGATGTTGAAACTTAGATTATTGATATACTTTGTATCAATTTTGACATCTACATGAAATTTACTACCTTACTACAATTTAGCTCTTTTTTAAGTTTGGATTATATAATGTGGTTTACCATTTGGTTCTTTTTTAGTATGGATTATGTAATCTGGTTCATCTTTTGTTGGCACATTATTATGATTATTGTGATGATAAGGTGTTGAATCTTTTAGAGAGAATGATGTGGCAACTGATATACAAGCGCTATAGATGTAAAGCGATTATTTCTTGATGATGTTATTTTATTATACATAATCATAGATATGTAAATGTTTTGTATATAACTGTTCTTATGTTTGTTAACACCTTTATGTTGAACGGTTGAGGAAGAGGTATGATTGAGGAAGATAAAAGGATACATAAAATTTGCAAAGTTTAATAGTTTTGATTCCATTATTAAATTGTATATAATGGTTAATTTGGCATGCAATCCGAAAGTGTAAAGCGGTTGAGGTCAAATCTACGGTTTAAAATGGATCTGCTAGGTAAAGATGCGTAGGAGAAAAGTTATGTGGGGAAGCGGATGTAGTTAACAAAGCTTCAAGATCAACAGTTATGGAATAAAGCAAACAAAATCTACGACTAAGAAATAGTCCCTGGAGTAAAGATGCACACTTGAAAAGATAAGAAAGGCTAGCGAAATATGCACAAGTGATCTCACTCCAACGGTTTTGGCAAAAAGTGAAAACTCATTGATGGTCATTATTGGTTCTGGAGGGTAAAGTTACGAGATGGTTAAAAGGGAAAGGTGGTAGCGGAATGTAAACCATGTTCCATGAGGCAACTAGAAGTGAATTCCGTGGAAAAAAGTAGTTAAGAAAAAATTGCTTGATGAGGGCTCCGGAAAAGACCGTCGTATAAAGGTAAAGTTGACTTGGTTTAAAAAATCATTTCATTTGTGTTGCGGGTAGAGGAAGGGGACGGTCCTCCATCTTTCCAAAGTCAACCTTTGCGTATCTATAGTCACACGTAAGCCTTAAAACACTCAAATTTTGTTTGAAGAGTTGTTGCCATTGTTTGTTATGGAAAAGGAACAGGGTTTAGGAGTTTTATGCATAGTTTTGGATGAGAGGGAGGAATTTGTTGTTGATAGGGAAATAAACGTATGTGATCCTGTTTTATCAGTTGGAAATGTATCAGTCTTGAAGGAGGAGTTGTGGCAGTGTAATTTGCAGGGAAATGATGTTTTGAATATCTGCAATTCTTTTTCATATTATTTTGCTATTGAGCAAACCTTACCATTTCCTGAATTTGTTGAATGATGCGCAAACATTTATTCTCCCTCTGAAAGAGTTGTCATGAGCCATACTATATCCAAAATACTTTGTAAGGTTGATGTGAAAGCTGTTCATGGAGTCCTAAACTTACCTGATAATTTTCAGTCCTTAAATGAGCCAGTCTTAGTTGAAATGTATAAAAATTGTAAAACCGAAGTTAGATGCCAATTTATATCCAGTCTTCTCAAAGATGGTCAGTCATTAGAAGGAATTTTTCTGCCATACAATGTTAACATTTTCAAAAAAGATGTACAGTTCGTCATGTCCTTGGTCAATCAAATTCTAGGTTTAGATGATGATATTCATATTAGCGAAGTCGTTTTAGGTTTCTTATTGAGTATAAGTTCAGTTGATCCCAAGTCCCATTTAATCCATTGTTTCAATATAAATGAGTATTTCGCTGAAGTTATCCATGTCCGGTTGGTCGAATTTCCAAATGTCAATTTTTTTAAATATCAATCATACTTATTAAACATGTTGCTATCTTCAAATGTGTCAAAATTGCAATTCTTGTCCACCATTTTCTCTCGAGGTCTTCCAAAACAACTCAATATGTTTGAATTTGTAAATGAAATCATGGACGAGATGTATAAATTGATGTTTGATGATGTATTACCAAGGGTGCTAGAAGAAATGAAACTCATGCTACAGTCTTCCTCAGAGGATAGAATAGGAGATTGGTTCTTATATAAAGATTTTATTGTTTTGAGGGTGTATGGGTTCACTGGGGAACCATACAGGTTACCTGTTTTTTCTGACTCGAAGAATTTTTGCAATTGAGTTTATGAAGCAAAGATTATGCGCAGAAGAAGAGCATTTTGGAGCATTCAAGAAGTCTTCCAATGTTAAATTTGCTCTTCAACTTGGTTCATTTATTTTCAAAAACAAAAGTTCCTTGTTAGTTATAGAAAGGTTGTTAGAAGTTATGGACTTCCAGAAGGAGCAAAGAATCAATTATGATCCACACCATATAATTTCTCAAAGAAAGAAGTCAAACAAAAATAAACCATTCGATCATAAAGTTGTTGAAGGTTTAGATGAAATAGACAATTTGTCTTGTTTTGAAGAAAATTTTGGAATTGATGAGGGTAGGAGCAATGAATTGACTGCAACGGTTCAGGTACTTGATAATTCTAGCATTGTGAATAAAAGGAGTCTTTCTAATACTGAGAGTATGGATGTGGATGAAAACATTTCATATAAAAAGATCAAAACCCACCCCTAGGATGATCAAGTTCCAGGAGAAATAGCTTCAGAGGATTCAAAGAGGATAGTCTTGTTCCCAAATAAATTTGTACAAATGCATCAGTATTCCTTTGGAGGAGAGCGTAGTGTAGATCCCAGTTCATGTTTCAAATCTAGAGCAAATTTAGTGTCAAGTTATGCTGGAAAAAAAATGCAGTCATCAGAGGAAACTATAAATCTCCATCCTCAAGTTAGAAGTCTAACCAATCAAAAGACATCATTGATTTCTACTTGAGATGTGGAGTGGAATACCTTGAATTTCGTCGTGGTTAGTGATAAAAAATTATCTTAGATGGAAGTGAAGCTAGATAAAATTAGTGTTCTCGATAAGATACAAATCCATAAGCAGACTGGAGATGTTATCTATTCTGATTTATTACATGCTATTATGAAGGTTAATAAATTGCAGGACCTTGTAAATAAAATGGAAGTCCAATTGAAGCATGAGAAAATAGAAAATAAAACAAATATGATCTAGATTAAAAAGTTACAGGGAGATGTTATAAGCTTGGTAAGTGAACCAAGAAATGTACAGGAAACCAAAAAGCTTTTAGAAGAAAAGGACAATACCGTCGAGGTATTAAAAAAGAAGCTTAAAATCCCAAATGGTGAACATGCTCAATCCCAAGAATTATTTTCATTGCACGAAGAAAAAGATAAATTTTATCAAGAGATGATGGATTACAAAGGGAAAGCATTGAAGTTGCAAGAGAAGAAAAACAGATGGGAAATGGAAAGAGTTGAATTGATAACCCGAATTTTAAAGTTAAAAAAGGATCAGAATGATGAAAAGAAAATTATGGAAGAGCTGATGAGTGAAACCCCTATTGAAACAAATTTATCTCTTATGAATATTGAAAAGCCGTTAAGTGAATTTTCTACAGATGATCTATTAGTTCCTATGTCACAAGTAAGTCTAAAGGATGTGGAGATCAAAGAATTAAAGGAAGAAAAATGAAAAGATTAAATTAGAATTGGCTAGAATCATTGAAGAGAAGAATAAAACATTAAATGATAAAAGCTAGTTACAGAAAACGTTTAATGAGTTGAAGGAAAGAAGTCTAGGAAAAGCTTCTTTACAAGGAGATAAACATTTAATTTGGGATACATTATCTGTGGAAATTACCAAGTTTAGGCACTATTTAAATTTTATTGATGATCAAAGTGCATTAGTCAATTTAGCTACTCAAAGACTAAAGTTGGAAAACAAAACCATGGAAAATAAGTATTTAAGCACAGCTCAAAATGCTTTACATTTCTTGAATTCTCTAAAATATCAAAAGTTGCAGGACATTGGAATTAAGGACAGAGCAGTTATTGTACTATGGTATAAGAAATTTATTAACAAACAGCAGCTCATGAAGGTGGTACAAGATAAAGCAAATACCATGTATTCATAGATAAAGGATTTAAAGCTTTCTTTTAAAGAACTATTTGAAGATGCCCCCCCTTCTTTCTGGGATGATGAAGGAAGATTATTTTCTTAAGAACATTATCACAGTATGTTAGTACAAAATCGCATGGGCCATTCCAAGTTTGAAGATTTGGTAAAAGGGCTGACTGGAAAGATCATTGTAGAAAAATTGACAGAGGATTTCAAAGTATTGCAAAAGTTTTTAATAATTAGAAGAGGATTGCCCATGGTATCTTATGAAGCCTATGTGGATCTGGAAATATCCATTAGAGAAATCACAAAATATGACACACCAAATGCGAAACAATGGAGGATCGTGGAAAGATACGAGAAGAACAACTATATACTTCATCCTTGAAATGAGGTGGTGCACATCATGGAGCTGCTTATTCGGGATACCGTGTAGTCACTAAGTTGATTATAATCAAATGATCTATTGTTAGAGTCGAAGCATGCAGTTTTATTCCTAGTTGTTAGGGATATAGTTACAAAAAACTTTGATTATCATATTATTCAGTTATTGATCTTCTTGGGAATAAGTTATCTTTATATATATTTGAATTTATTTGATGTATTGGGGGTTGGAACCCTTATGTTTGAAACGACGTTTTTTGAGAACTTATGATTTTTTGAATGAAATAACAAAGCTAAATCCTGGTGGATCTTCAGATATTCATGTGTCATTTATGTTACAGTATGTGCCTTCTTTCCATGTGATTGTCTTCTTAGTACTTACTTTCCATTTTGTTTTCTTCATATCTGAAACATAGTATTAAATAGTTTCAGAATTCATACTTGTTATGCTCTGGCTATTGTCTGAGATATTTCACAAATACTTTCGCTAAAGTTGATATGGAATTCATCTTGTGATGCTCTATATTGATGGATTGTTCATGTTTCTTTATTATTCACCTGAAAATCAATGAATGGCTATGACTACATGGTTATCTTTGCTTTGTTGATATCATGTGTATGAAAGATTTGTATTCTATTTACCTATTTGACTCCATTACCCAATGTTTATATGCGTTGTTTCAACCACTCGCATAATTTAATGTATTGATTCCAATATCTAGCCCTGTTAAATTTATATTTGAGAGATCCCTCTCCGGAAAGAAAATCTAGTTTCTTTCTAAAGTGGTTTTGATGTTACCTTGGGATTTACCTTTGATAGCTTGGGTACATTCTGAGTGCTAACAAATTGGCGTCGTTTCCAGGGACGAAAGTGCAAATCATCCCTAGGAAGAACGAGAAAGTTTATACAGATTAAGAAAAGATTTTTGTGGGAAAACATGAATTTTTGTCAGTAAAGAAGGTTATATATTTTCCCTGGCGATTCCAGTTCTAAAATTATTGCAAGATTTCAAAAGACATCCTGGCTTCGAAAATACATACATGAGGTAATTTTGATACTGAATTTTTATGAAGTTTGGAGGATCCAAAAAAATTATTTAAGAAAAAAGACAAAGAAAAAATAGATATTTCTCTGTTTGGTGCATCATCTTCTCAAAATTTTCATAGCATCTTTGATAAAAAATGGGAAATTGATATTGAAAATGGTTTGTTGAAATCTAAATCTGAGTTTGATCTTGAAAATTTTGAATTTAACCCTCAAATATTAGAATCTTATTTGCTTGATTGCCTTTGAAGAGATCTTCAACAGTTTGCAAAAGTTGAAGAAGCACCTACTATTCAAAATATTCAAAATTCCTCAGTACCTCCAATTCCGCCTAGACCAATGGCAGCCATATTTTCTCCTTTACATTTACCTGCTTTCTTGCATGATCTTCCTCAAAATTATTCTCAGAGAATTTCTTTATTTGATGGAGAAGGAAGCATCACAACAAAGCAGCATGTAGCTAAATTTGAAGATTTTGTCGACTTGGAGGAAGTCGATTATATAGATGTTAAAATGCGGTTGTTTGCTCAGAGTTTATCAAGGGAAGCAAAGAAATGGTTTAAATATTTTCCAAATGCATCAATTCTGACTTTTCAAGCTTTCCAGAATGCATTTTTAGAAAGATGAGATGACAAACAGAGCCCTCTATAGCTTTTGTTTCAATATAATAGTCTCAAGAAAGGAGGTTTTGAATATGTTCATGAATTTTCAAGTAGGTTTATGAGAGTTTATAATTCTATTCCAAAATATATAAAACCTTCTACAACTGCTGCCAAACTTCATTATGCTGGGGCCTTTGATAACGACTTTGATTTTTCATTAAGGGAGAGAAAATCAGTAAGTCTTGCTGCCATGTTCATACATGCTTTAGAAGTGGAATCAAACATGATGGAAAGTGGAAATATGAAACAAAGAGACATTGATAGGAGGAAAACGAGAGTATAAAATATCCCTTCTACTTCTTCTTTTGCTAGTGATATTAAATTTGAAATGATGTTGAAGACAATGGAGAAGTTGATGGAAAGATTGACTCTGGACAATAGATCATTCAATAGAGAATAAGCTGATCCTCAAATCAGAAATCCAAATTTTAGAAAGCCAAACCCCCCTATGCCTCTGCAAAATAGGAAAAGAGATATGAGAAACCCAAGGAATCAAGAAGAGCAACAGATTTGACCACCATTCCATAAGAATTATGTTGTTGATGAAGAGGATCCTGTTGAGAATGAAATTCATTTTTTTGGGGAATTAGATTCAGAGATATATCTTACTGAAGAACAACATCACATGTTTTCATAAGGAGGTGGAAATGAAGAATTTGAATGGGAGTCAGAGAAATATCAGAGGGGTTATTTGCATGCTATGGATGATGTACAGAGGAAGAACAGATTGAGAAACAAATAATTCGTTATAAATAAAGGGAGGATAAATCCAAATCAGCCTCCCACAAGTTCATTAAATACAAAAAAAAGGAAAAAAAATACAAAAAGAATTTGTTGTAAATAAAGAAGTTAAAAATGAAGTACAGAAAACAAAAGGGTTGAAACAAGTAGCACCAGTAGATGTAGAGAAAGTTAATTCTACTTTTAATTTGTAGAATGAACTTTCCAAGATAAAAATATATGTTCATTTTAATGAACTGTTGATGAATAATGAGTATAGGGATACAATAACAAAGATGGTTAAAGGTCAAGGAGAATTTCAATCAGACATTTTAGAGTTAACAGATGATAATCCTACTATTTCATTTGGGCCAAAAGTTGAAAGTATAGATGATGAAGAAGTTCCTCCTTTTTATTTGAGTTTGAATGTGCATGATATGGTGGTACATAATGAAATGTTAGATTTAGGTGCATCACATAATCTAATGCCAAAGGGAGTAGTTGAAAGTTTGGGACTAGAAGTAACAAGACCTTATAAAGATTTGTATTCTTTTGATTCTAGGAGGGTGAGGTGTCTTGGTCTAATTAAGGATATGGTAGTAAATTTGAATAAATTGTCATCTACAACAATAGTAATGGATGTGGTGGTGGCAGACATTCACCAAAATTTGGAGTCTTGTTATCAAGGTCTTGGACTTCAAAGTTGAAGGGTAGCTTACAAATGGACATGTCATATGCCACTATTCATGTCCAAGATGGGAGTAGGAGGTTGTACAGTGAGAAAAGAACTCCTTATGTAGTGAGTAGTCAAGATAGACCCGAAATTCATCATATATATGCTGTCAATACTGATTTGGGTTCTTCTATTTTCTTTAATGATACTGTCCCGTGTGATTTGGAGTCTACATTGCAAATGAAATATGAAAAGAATAAATATGGAGTGATAGAACAAAATGAATTGGAAAAGAAAAAGAAAAGAGATGGTTTGTGGACTATGTATTTTGATGGATCTGTGGAAAAGGTTGGCGTTGGTCCTGGTGTATATATAATTTCTCCTATTAGGGATTTTAAAGATTTATCATATAAGTTAACATTTGAATGCACGAATAATGTGGCTGAATATGAAGCCTCGTTACTTGGGTTGCATGCATTGAAAGATCTGGCATCACAAAGGATAAGAGTTTTGGGAGATTTGTGATAAACCAAGTAAATGGCAGTTTTCAAACTAGACATCCCCAGATGAGAGCTTATAGAAATGAGGTATGGGATATGATCGGTAATTATTTTATAGAACATACAATTAAGGTGGTTCCTAGATATGAAAATACAATAGCTGATTCTTTGGTGGTTGCTGTTGGAAAATTTAAGACCCCAAGTGCTGGTCAAAACAAATATCAAGTGCACATTGTAAATACACCATTTATACCTGATAATTCAAAATATTTGCAAGTATTTGAGGATGATATGCAGATAAAAATATTTTTAGAACTGTCAGGAGAATTTGTGAATACTCATATTGATGCTGAAAATGATAACTGTGAGAATTTCCAAGATGCTGAAGAAAGCGAAGAAGAAAAGAATAGTACTGAAAAATTGAAGGGAACTTTAGGAGGGAAGGATATCATTCAATTGAAAAATAATTTTATACTAAGAGGTTTGATCCCTTTAGAAATTTTTTTATTATCAAAATGATGTTGCTAAAGATCCTAAAGTGAAACCTGTTGATAATGCTATTGAAGACAAAAATATTGGTACTAAAGAAATCCAAAAATTGTAAAGCTGTCTAAAAATTTGCCTACAAAAAAAAAAGAAGAATATGTGAACTTGATGAAAAATTATATAGATGTATTTTCCTGGAGTTATGAAGACCTTAAGGAATATAATACTTCAATAATACAACACACTATTCCAATCAAACTTGGAGAAAAAACTTTCAAATAGAAGCTTAGAAGAATAAATCCAAAGCTGCTACAAGTTATTAAGAAGGAAATAAAAAAATTATTTGATGACAAAATTATTGTGACTTTAAGATTCTTGAGATGGGTTGCTAATTTAGTTCTTTTTAGAAAGAAAAATGGAGAAATAAGGATTTGCATAGATTTCAAGAATTCGAATAAGGTCTCTATGAAATATAATTATCCTTTGCTGAAGATGGATCATATTTTACAGAAAGTGGTTGGAGCAGAAAGAATTTTAATGATGGATGGCTTTTCTGGATACAATCAGATTAAGGTGTTGCCTGGATATCAAGAGAAGATTGCCTTCACTATACCATGGGGCACCTTGATGTATGCAAAGATTCCTTTTGGTTTGATGAATGCAGGGGCTACCTTCCAGGGTGCCAGGGATATTGCTTTTGCAGGAGAAATAGGAAAATTTGTGGTAATTTATATGGATGAAATCACAGTTTATTCAAGGTCTGATAGAGAGCATATTCATCATTTGAAAAAAAAATCATAAAATGCAGGAAATTTGGTATATCATTGAATCCAAAGAAATCAAATTTTACATTGGAAGAAGGAAAGCTGTTGGGCCACATAATATCAAAGGATGGAACAAAGATTGATCCTGATAGAGTCAACGCAATTTTGGGATAGGTAAATTTTTTAAGAAGGTTCATTCCTAGTTTTGCTGAAATATTAATGAATATCACAAATATGTTGAAAAAGGGTCATGAGATAAAATAGACATCAGAGGCTAGGAAATCTTTTAAAGAAATAAAACAAGCTATTTCAGAGGCTCCTTTGTTGGTGAGTCATGATTTCACTAAAGATTTCTTAGTATTTTCTTATGCTTCAGAACATACTATTGTTGCAATTTTGTTACAAAAAAATAATGATAACATGGAACAACCCATAGCCTTTTTTAGTAAGATGTTGAGAGATGGAGAATTAAAATATGATGTCATGAAGAAGCATGCATACGCTTTGGTTAAAGCATTGAAATATTTCAAGGTGTATATTCTTCATTCACATATAAGTGCTCATGTTCCAACCACTGCAGTAAAAGGGATTCTAACACAACCTGAACTAGAAGGAAGAAGGGTGAAATGGATACCGAAATTACTGAAGTATGTGATAGATATTAGACCTACCAAGTTGATCAAAGGGCAGGGATTAGCAAAAATGTTGACAAATTCAAACTGTGAATCTTCACAGCCCAATTTCTTATCATGTCCATTGCATCAGTTGGATACATGAGTGGAGGTAATGATTGACTTTGTTACATCTCCATGGTATTCTGATATTGTTCATGTTCTTCAAAATTTACAAGCTCCTGCAGGATTGTGTAAAACCAGAGCAAGATCAGTAAAGTTGAAAGATGCTAAGTTTTGTATTATAAATCAATACCTTTATTGGAAGGATCTCGGAGGTCTGTTACTTAATTTTATTTTAGAAAATGAATCGCATCATACAGTAAAAGAATATCATAAAGGAGATTGTGGAGGACATCATTCTTGGAAGGTAATGGCAAACAAAATTTTGAGAGTAGGTGATTATTGGCTGACACTGTTTTCAGACGTATATAACGAAACTAGCATATGTCATCAATGTCAAATTTTTTATGGTAAAAGAAAGTTATTTCCCCTTCCTCTTAATCCAATAACATTAGAAGCTCCTTTTCAACAGTGGGGTTTGGATTTCATTGGAGAGATAAAGCCAAATTCTTCAGGACAACATAAATGGATTTTAACGGCCACAGATTATTTCACAAAATGGATCGAAGCAATTCCTACTAGGAGAGCAACTGAGACATTAATTATGGATTTTCTTGAAGAAAATATATTGGCTAGGTTTGGGTGCCCCAGAAGAATAGTGACTGATAATGCAACAACTTTTAAATCTAAAAAGATGATTAATTTTTTTCATAAATATCATATCAGCTTAAATCATTCAACTGCTTATTATCCATAGGGAAATGGATTGGTCGAGTCTTCCAATAAGAGCTTGGTAAGGATTATCAAGAAGTTGTTATAATATAATAAGATATCTTGGCACACTAAACTTAAGTATGCTTTATGGGCTGACATGATTAGTACTAAAAGAGCGATTGGAATGTCTCCTTTTCAATTGGTATATGGAACCAAATTTATTTTTCTAGCATCATTGGGTGTTCTAGTTATGAGATATTTTCAGGAGCAAAAAGAAGAGACAAACCACATGTAGAGAAGGATAGACCAAATCATTGAGTTAGAAGAGCAAAGGAATAAATCCTATGATAAAGTGTAGACACACCAGGAAAAAATGAAAAATACTTTTGATAGAAGGGTGAAAGAAGAGAAGTTCAAAATTGATGACTTGGTGTTAAAATCAAATGCTCCTAAAGAAGATAAACATGGAAAATTTGATCACATGTGCGTAGGTCCTTACGTTATTGCAGGTCACGCAGGGGAAACTACATTTCTCTTGGAATATCCAAATGGGATTTCTTTGGAGACTAACCCTGTCAACGAAATATTTTTGAAGCATTACCTATCCTAAGGTGGAAGGTAAAATTTGTACCATAGTTTGTAAATATTTGTTTTCTTGAAAGCAGTACAGATGCTGAACCAAATATTTTTGAAGCCCAGAGTGAAGGCCCTAAGATTTAGGAGGTAAGTCATTTTTATTTATTTTAAGAAGAAATATATCAGATAAAAAGTAAAAATTTTGGAAGTTCGGATACAAATATTAGAAACATGCACCCGGTCTATTAGTTCTTTGATACCTCATAGGGAGGATATCATCCCTAGTTGGAGCCAATTGTTAACACCTCTATGTTGAACAGTTGAGGAAGAGGTTTGATTGAAGAAGATAAAATGATACATAAAATTTGCAAAGTTTAATAGTTTTGATTCCATTATTAAATTGTGCATAATGGTTAATTTGGCATGCAATTTGAAGGTGTAAAGTGGTTGAGGTGAAATCTATGGTTTAAAATGGACCCGCTAGGAAAAGATGCGCAGGAGATATGTTATGTGGAGAAGTGGATGTGGTTAAAAAAGCTTAAAGATCAATGGTTATGGAATAAAGAAAACAAAATCTATGGCTGAGAAAAATTCCACGGAATAAAGATGCACACTTAAAAAGATAAGAAAGGCTAGCGGAATATGCACAACTGATCTCAATCCAACGGTTTAGGCAAAAAGTGAAAACTCATCGACGGTCATTATTGGTACCGAAGGGTAAACTTATGATATGGTTAAAAAGGAAAGGTGGTAGCGCAATGTAAACCATGTTCCACGTGGTAACTTGAAGTGAATTCTGCGGAGAAAAGCAGTTAAGGAAAAACCGCTTGGTGAGGGCTACATAAAAGACCGTCGTATAAAGGTAAAGGTGTCTTGGTTTGAAAAAAAAAATTCATTTTTGTTGTGGGTGAAGGAAGGGGACGGTCCTTCATCTTTCCAAAGTCAACCTCTGTGTATCTATACTCACACGCAAGCCTTAAAACACTCAAATTTGGTTTGAAGAGTTGTTACCATTGTTCATTATGGAAAAGGAACATGGTTTACGAGTTTTATGAAGAGTTTTGGATGAGAGGGAATAATTTTTTGTTGATAGGGAAATAAATGGATGTGACCCTATTTTATCAATTGGAAATGTATCAGTCTCGAAGGAGCAGTTGTGGCAGTGTAATTTGCAGGGAAATGATGTTTTGAATATATGCAATTCTTTTTCATATTATTTTGCTATTGAGCAAACCTTACCATTTTCTGAATTTGTTGAATGGTGCGCAAATATTTATTCTCTCCTAAAAATAGTTGTCATGAGTCATACTACGTCCAAAATACTTTGTAAGGTTGATGCGAAAGATGTTGGCGGAATCCTGAACTTACCTGATAATTTCCCTGATAATTATAAGTCCTTAAATGACCCAATCTTAGTCGAAATGTATAAAAATTGTAAAACCGAAGTTAGATGCCAACTTCTATCCAATATTCTCAAAGATGGTCAGTCATTAGAGGGTCTTTTTCTGCCATACAGTGTTAACATTTTCAAAAAATATCTACAGTTGGTCATGTCTTTGGTCAATCAAATTCTAGGTTTAGATGATGATATTTATATCAGCAAAGTCGTTTTAGGTTTCCTATTGAGTATAAGTTCAGTTGATCATGAGTGCCATTTAATCCATTGTTTCAATCTAGATGAGTATTTGGCTGAAGTTATCCATGTCCAGTTGGTCGAATTTCCCAAAGTCAAAATTTTTAAATATCAATCATAATCACTAAACATGCTGGTGTGTTCAAATGTGTCGGAATTGTGATTCCTATTCACCATTTTCTCTCCAGATCTTCCAAACAAATCAATATGTTTGAATTTTTAAATACAAACATGGGAAAGATGTATAAATTTATGTTTGATGATGTATTACCAAGGGTGTTAGAAAAAATGAAACTCGTGCTACATTCTTCCTTAGAGGACAGAATAGGAGACTCGTTCTTATATAAATATTTTACTGTTTTGAGGGTGTATGGGTTCACTGGGGAACTATACAAGTTACCTATTTTTTTGACTCCAAGAATTTTTGCACTTGAGATTATGAGGAAGAGATTATGCGCAGAAGAAGAGCATTTTGGAGAATTCAAGAAGTCTTCCAATGTTAAACTTCCTCTTAAAGTTGGTCTTTTTATTTTCAAAAAGAAAACTGCCTTGTTGGTTATAGAAAAGTTATTAGAAGTTATGGACTTCCAGAAGGAGCAAAGAATCAATTATGATCCACATAATATAATTTCTCAGAGAAAGTAGTCAAACAAAAATAAACCATTCGATCATCAAGTTGTTGAAGGTTTAGATAAAATAGCCAATTTGTCTTGTTTTGAAGAAAATTCAAGAATTGATGAGTGTAGGAGCAATGAGTTGACTGCAACGGTTCAAGTACTTGATAATTATAGCATTTTGAATAAGAGGATTGTTTCTGAGACTGAGAGTATGGATCTGGATGAAAACATTTCATATAAAAAGATCAAAACCCACCCCCATGATTATCAAGTTTTAGGAGAAATACTTTCAAATGATTCAAAGAGGATAGTCTTGTTCCCGACGAAATCTGTGCAAATGCATCATTATTCCTTTGGAGGAGAGGGTAGTGTATATCCGAGTTCATGTTTCAAATCGAGAGCAGAGTTAGAGTCAAGTTATGCTGAAAAACAAAATCAGTCATCAGAGGAAACCATAAATATGCTTCCTCGAGTTAAAAGTCTAACCAATCAAAAGACATTATTGATTTGTACTCAAGATTTGGAGAGGAATACCTTGAAGTTTGTTGTGGTTAGTGATAAAAAAGTATCTGAGATGGAAGTGAAGTTAGATAAAATTAGTGTTCCTAATAAGATACAAATCCATAAGCAAACTGGTGATGTTATCTATTCCGATTTATTACAGGCTATTATGAAGGTTAATAAATTGCAGACCCTTGTAGATAAAATGGAAGTCCAATCGAAGCATTAGAAAATAGAAAATAGAGCAAATTTGATCCAGATTAAAAAGTTACAGGAAGATGTTATAAGCTTGGGAAGCGAACCAAGAAATGTACAGGAAACCAAAAAGCTTTTAGAAGAAAAGGACAATACCATCTAGGTATTAAAAAATAAGCTTAAAATCCCAAATGTTGAACATGTTCAATCCCCAGAATTATTTACATTGCACAAAGAAAAAGATAAATTTTATCAAGAGATGATGGATTACAAAGGCAAAGCATTGAAGTTACAAGAGAAGAAAAACAGATGGAAAATGGAAAGAGCTCAATTGATGACCCAGATTTCAAAGTTAAAAAAGGACCAGAATGATGAAAAGGAAATTATCGAAGAGATGAAGAGTCAAACCCCTGTTGACATAGATTTATCTCTTGTGAATATTGAAAAGTCGTTAAGTGAATTTTCTACAGATGATCTATTACTTCCTATGTCAGAGGTAAGTCTGAAGGATGTGGAGATCAAAGAATTAAAGGAATAAAATGAGAAGATTAAATCAGAATTGGTTAGAATCATGGAAGAGAATAATAAAACATTAAATGATAAAAGCTAGTTACAGAAAAAGTTTATTGAGTTGAAGGAAAGTAGTATAGGAAAATCTCCTCTACAAGGAGCTAAACATTTAAATTGGGATACATTATCTATGGAAATTACCAATTTTAGGCACTATTTAAATTTTATTGATGATCAAAGTGCATTAGTCAATTTAGCTACTCAAAGACTAAAGTTGGCAAAGGAGACAATGGAAAAGAAGCCTTTAAATACAGCTTAGAACACTTTAAATTTCTTGAATTCTCTAACATATCAAAAGTTGCAGGACATTGGAATTAAATATAGAGTAGCTATTGTAATATGGGCGAAGAAATTTATTAACAAACATTAGATCATGAAGGTGGTACAGGATAAAGCAAATACAATGTCTTCACAGATAAAGGATTTTAAGCTTGCTTTTAAAGATCTATTTGAAGACAGCCTCCCTTCTTTCTCGGACAATGAAGGAAGATTATTTTCTTAGGAACATTATCCCAGTCTTCTAGTACAAAATCACATGGACCATTCCAAGTTTGAATATTTGGTAAAAGGGATGACTGGAAAGATCATTGTAGAAAAATTGACAGAGGATTTTGAAGTATTGCAAAGGTTTTTAATCATTAGAAGAGGATTGCCCATAGTATCTTATGAAGCCTATGTGGATCTAGCAGTATCCATTAGAGAAATGACAGAATATGACACACCAAATGCAAAACAATGGAGGATTGTGGAAAGATTCAGGAATACCAAGTATATAGTTCATCCTTGAAATTAGGTGTTGCGTGTTGTGGAGCTGCTTATTCAGGATACCCTGCAGTCACTAAGTTGATTATAATCAAACGATCTGTTGTTAGAATCAAAGCATGTAGTTTTATTCCTAGTTGTTAGGGATATAGTTACAAAAAACTTTGATTAGCATATTATTCAGTTATTGATCTTCTTGGGAAGAAGTTATCTTTGTATATATTTGAATTTATTTGATGTATTGGGGGTTGGAACCCATATGTTTCAAACAATGTTTTTTGAGAAGTTATGATTTTTTGAATGAAATAACAAAGCTGAATGCCGATGGCTCTTTAGAGATTCCTGTGTCATTTATGTTACAGTCTATTCCTTCTTTCCAAGTGATTGTCTTCTTAGTGCTTACTTTTCATTTTGTTTTCAAATTATCTGAAACGTAGTATTGAATAGTTTCAAAATTCATACTTGTTATGCTCTGGCTATTGTCTTAGATATTTCACAAATACTTCCGCTAAAGTTGATATGGAATTCATCTTGTGATGCTCTATATTGATGGATTGTTCATGTTTCTTTCTTATTCACCTGAAAATCAATGAATGGTTGTGACTGAATGGTTATCTTTCCTTTGTTGAGATCCTGTGTATGAAATATTTGTATTATATTTACCTATTTGACTCCATCTCCAAATGTTTATATGTGTTTTTTCAACCACTCGCATAATTTAAAGTATTAATTCCAATATCTGGCCCCGTTAAATTTATATTTGAGAGATCCCTCTTCAGAAAGAAAATCTAGTTTCTTTCTAAAGTGGTTTTGCTATTACCTTGGGGTTTACTTTTCACAACCTAGGTACATTCTGAGTTTTAACAATGTTTTCAAAGTTATTCAAAAGTTTCATTTTCTTTCATAAAAACAAAAAGGAAAAAATAATTGTTAATAGCATTTTTTTATAAAATTTTACATCTTATTTGATTTTACATGTTGATTCAAAATATCATTGAGTCTCACTTGGCCTCCTATGAATAATAAAGCCTTAAAAAAATGCTTAATAGAAAATTCCTACTACCAACCTGCTCTGAGGGCTTCCAACTCTTGAGAGTCTATTCATAAGTGGTGAGATTGATTTGGTAAGACCTTTATTTATTTTGTATTATATTATATTTTGGTGTGGAGTAAGGAGGAGATTATGATTTCTTTTGAGCTTTCAATTTAATGTAGAGATTAACACAAGGGCTTAACATAAAATTCCTACTACCAACCTGCTCCAAGGGATTCCTCCTCTTGAGAGGCTATTCATAAGTGGTGAGATTGATTTGGTAAGAATTTTTTTATTTTGTATTATATTATATGTTGGTGTGGAGTAAAGAGGAGATTATGATTGCTTTTGGGATTTCAATTTAATGCAGAGATTAACAAAAGATCTCATTCCAACTACTTTAGAGTTTCTGCTACTTAGTATTTGGAAGGTACAATGAGAAGGAGATTGATATGTTGGTCTAGTTACTTGAAAACTCCCCTCTTCTTGAATCCATGGAAGTTAGGACACCACGATATGCTAGGAAGGACAAAAAGTACATATAGATTTTACTGAGAATTCTTGATTCCAATTTTAGGAGACCTTCGCACTACTACATTTCGATCCAAAATCCAACGGAAAAATCCGACGGCGCGTGGATTTATTTTTTTAAACTTACCAAAAATCACAAGGATGATTTTTTTTTGTAAATGTGGCCACAAGCATCGCTTAAGTGACGTCTAGTCTCATAAGCGTTGCTTAAGCGACGACACCTCATATTGGTCAATTATTTAAATAAATACACTTAATTGGTCAATTATTTAACATGGAAAGCATTGTCGCATATCCGATGCGTCGGTTCATTTCCTACACACACTCATATAAATAGATGTAGGCCTAGGTTCATTATCTCACACACTCACTCTCGCACTTATCTCTTGGACAAGAAATGCAAAATTCCTAAGGGTTTGTTTTTTGGCCTTGTGCTTTTGTGGGGATCTTCCCACTTGGTCTTGGATTTTGTTCTTGCTCTTTGGTGACTTCTCTCTTGAAGTATCTCTTGGTTAATAATTTCTTGGTTTAGGGTTTGGTTTTTGGCCTTGTGCCTTTGTGGGGATCTTCCCACTTGGTGTTGGATTTTGGTCTTGCTCTTTAGTGACTTCTCTCTTGAAGTATCTCTTGGTTAATTTCTTGGTTTAGGTTTTGGTTTTTGGCCTTGTGCTTTTGTGGGGATCTTCCCACTTGGTCTTGGATTTTTCTCTTTCTCTTTGGTGAATTCTCTCTTGAAGTATCTCTTGGTTAATTTCTAATTGGTTTATTCTTGTTAAATATTTCTTGGAGAAACTTTGTTCTCTTGTGTTAGGGTTTTATACCCTCACTTAGGGTGTTATCTTGTGGATTTGGCTTTGAATCTTGTGGATTTTGGTGTTCTCTTGTGGATTTGGCTTTGACTCTTGTAGAGGAAGCTGAAGACGGTGTGGAAGAAGAAGGTGATCATGTAGAGGATCAACATGAGTTGGATGTTGATGATCATAATGTTACGCAGGAAGATGTTGAAGAGTTAGTTGAAGCAGATGATGTTAGAGACAATGTTCATGATGAAGATGATATTGACGATTATCACTTTATTGAAACTAACAACAATGACGATGATGATATAGCCTTTAATCCTTATAATGTTGAATCCGGATCAGATGATATAGATGCAGACTTGGATACAGATGAAGACGATCATGAAGTGCATTGAACATCATTCCAAGTGATATATTGTGAGGGGTGGGGGGGGGGGGAGATGAGCTTCCACCTTCACGTGGTTGTCCCTGTTGAGTAGAGAATATTAAAATATTCTCGAAACAAAGAGAAGCTCATTTAATTATCGTTTAATAAATCCTAATCTCTCTACAATTTCTACAAGTGTAAAATAAATGGAAAAAATAGTGGAAGTCTCCATCATCATCATCTCCATCGTCATCACCATCACCATCACCATCATCACCATCATCATAATCATCAACATTGACATATTCATCCTCATCATAATCATCGTCATCTACATCCTCATCGTCATCATGGCTAGCATCATCATTGCCATCATCATTAGCATCACCATCACCATCATCATTGCCACCATCCTCATCATCATCATTAACATCGATGTCATCATCATCATCATCATCATCATCATCATCATCATTTCCATCATCATCGCCATGATCAATGCTACCATCATCGCCATCATCATCCTCATCATGATGTCCATCCTCATCATCATCATCATTGTCATCAACATGTTCATCATATTCATGTCCATAATCATATTTAATTATCATTTAATAAATCCTAATCTCTCTACAATTTCTACAAGTGTTAAATAAATGGCAAAAACAGTGGAAGTCTCTTCACCTTTATTTTTTCCATCATCAAAGTGAAATATAGATAAGCAATCATATTAGAAAAAAAAAGGAAAACAAGTTTAAAATCATCAAGAGATTCCAAAATCCTTTATATGATTTGTCTTTTCTCTCCTTCAATGGGTTGTCAAGAAATATAAACATTTAATTTCAATTTTCGTGGTCATATTCATCTTCATCAAATAGGGTCATATCATGTTTGTTGGCAAGTATGGTTTTTCCCCTTCTCTTTTCCTTTTGACTGGATATATATATTTTTCTTATTTAGTATGAACTGCAATTCTGGTATGTTGACTTTTACATCATTTTTTATTTTAGCATGGGGATCTTCAAGTCATGCAAAGTTTAATTTGCTTCATTTCCATCCTTTGTAAATAATAGGCCCAACTTGCCATATGGTAATCTATGACTAGTCCAATTGTCCAATTTTACATTACTAATAGTGTTTTCCATGAAGATACCATGTATATCCACTAAATATGTTATCGTGGTCCCATTATAATACATTTGATACAAGGTCTCTAGTCTAAATTCCTTTATCAATACAATTATGGTGGCATATTTATACAATTTTAGAAAGTGTTGCTTATCATTTTGTAAAGTGTCAAATTCCCTTCATTGTTCACTAAGTCAAGATTGATGATGATTATGATGATCATGATATGTTCCCTATCACTTTATTTGTCTAATATGGGGCTTAGTATCATATATCTGGTTCATATTAGGGTCATATGTGTACCCTAATACTAAATGTGTAGTAACTAATTTGGGATTGAGAGCATAACTTAGCTTAAATACAATGTAATATTGATCCCTAAGGATATATCACCTCAGATAGTACTTTTATTGCAATAGTTTACTAACATGAATTGATCTAGCATCCTCTATTTGAAGAAGAATGGCGTCCTAATTTAGAAATATAATGGTGAAAGTGGTTTTTTTTAACTCAAGGTATTTTGAAATTAACGTCAATGCATTAACATTATAATATTATAAAAACTTAGTATAGATATAACTTTGTACCATATATTATTTTCCCTAGCACCAAAATAAATATTATTTGGGCCTTAGGACCACCTCTATGTGAAATTCATTCTTCCTTCCCTCCTGCACTCACACAGTTTGCAATTGTTGATCACCTGAACGCTCAAAGCCCGAAGTTGGAGGAAGGGGTTGAAGCCCGACTATGAAGAGGAGAGGGGTCATAGAGGAGAGGGGTAGTAGAGGAGAGGGGCCATAGAGGAGATGATACAATGATATTTATCTTTCCCCTTTGTCCTCTGCAACGATATTTTCCTGAGTGTGGGTACGGGTTTTCTTAGAAACAGTTTCCCAAGAGTGCGTAGGCAAGAAGAAGGGCAGCTACAGGTCGCGGAATCGTTGGTGGAGGCGGAGGATTTGGGGTAAGTTTGAAGCCATTGAATCTATGAGTTTTTGTTGGATCATTCTCCCTTTAAGGTATGGCTTGAAAACACTCTATAGGCTTTAAGCAATATAATGAATTTGTGTTTAAGCAGTATAAATTAGAAATTGTCTTGATGCAAGATCACTTGTCTTAAGGACTGAACAAAATTAATACCCAAAACCAAGGGAGTTATGTGTTGAACAATGAATGAAATTTAGATTTCATAAGTGGCTTCCTTTCAATTCTTTGAAAGTCTATTTGAATCTATAATAAGAAAGTCCAAGCTGGCAGTGATTACTTGTTCGTGCTCTATAATGACCCTAGGTTCAGACTTCAAGCCAACAAGAGAGATCCTAAGAATATTAGAATATTTAATACCCTAAAGGGGTAGAGTTTCACACCTAAGATATTATTAATAATTACAGGAACGGATTTATAATATGAAAGAGAAATACATCAATAAATCCTAATGCATACATTCACATTACAAGGAATAAAGAGAATACATTTATCACATCACCATGCACAATGATTGAAAGGGGGAACCAAACCAGCAACCAATAGCATTAGTATCATAGAAATATCACCATCATACATCTTATAGAAATATCTTAATCATCTCACCAAAACCCTAGAAGGGCCTTCAACTAAACCATCATACAATATCATCACAAGCCTGAACCCTATTTCTCTATTTTGATACATATTTATAGTAATTACATATATAGATAGATTCGATGATGTTAGTTGATTCTTCAACATAGGTCCTCGTAACCGGATGACAGTTCAGATAGTGATGCATAAAGCCTCCAATCTGCGACAAATTATTTCTCAAAATTGTCCACATGTATGCATATAATCTTTTCCTAGATATGCAGAGCAACACCTTGAATAAATATTTAAACCCGCAAATGTATTGGCACTAAAATAGAGAATCTGGATGGTGCAAACACAGTACACACTGAATATATACCAGAGACATCAAGATTACTCAACTGACAGAAGATTAATAACAGTCTTCCTTATTCAATCCACACTTGGATTACATATAGGAAAAGCAATAAAAACCAATAAAAGATTACGAGAATCTGCACCTAGTTACAACTCTGCTGCTATGCTACCCATAGTTATTTTTTTTCTCACCTCCTCCTAAGACTTTTAACTGCCCTCTTTTCCATGACCCCAAACAGGGCAATTGAATACAGGCCTATTTTTAGGAAGAAAGATCCCTAAAAATACCAAGCAGAAAAAAACAAACTACTGAAATGTGGAAGAAGTCCATTAAAGATGCTCCGCGTCCTCCTCCTATTCTTTTAGAAATTTTGAACCTCTTGGTTCAATGTCATAGGGTGCAGTTGCTCATCTGTACTTGAGCAAGTTAACCTCTGTGGTCCAAGTGCTTTAGGAATTCAGTAGGCCTTCCCACTTAACAAGATACGGTTTCTATGACCTGGACTGTGTGGCATCCAATATGGTATCTAACACTCATTCAACTTGTTCCCTTTTCTTCTTTGGCAAGTGTTTGGTCTAGTTGCTATTTTCCTTCTCATTCTGCTCATTCATCCAATCATCATTTGTCCCAGCTGAGTGTGAATGAAGGTCAGTAGCATTAAAAATAGGACTGATGTCTAAGTCCTCAGACAACTCAATCAAATAAGGATTCTCAATTATTTTCTTTAGAATTTTGCAGGGCCCGATTTTCTTGGGTTGTAACTTCCTCTAGTTACCTTGGGGCTACTTCTCATTCACTAATCCAAAAGTCTTATCCCTTCCAAAGTGACCTCCCAAACCATTCAAGTGCATCTCTCTCACAATATTTTATTGCCTTGATCCAAGCGGAATACAAAGCTGAGAACCCTTAAATAAAAATCCATCGATTAATAAAAGGTCTTCAACTGAATACAAGCCAGCATGGTATTGTATACTTGGAATTGCATCAATGCTGCCAAAATATGAATCATTGGCATACTCACTCTTCATTGCTTCAAAGCCAACCAGTTCATCACTCATTACAACCAGCAGACACACTTTCTACTAGGCATCAGCCACTCCAATGATTTTACCACTTCCATGCTGCAAAACAAATGTGTATGCTTGCAAAAATGAAGCGCATTTGGCATGTTTGTGGGATAGCTTACTTTGGAAATTTATGTAGTTCAAGGCTTGATTATCCATCATCAAAAAGAATTCCTTATGTAGCAGATAATGCCTCCAATATTTTAAGGCTTGTAACAATGCAAAGAATTTCATATTATAAATGGTATACTTAGTTTTAGATTTGTTTAATTTCTCACTGAAAAAGGCCACAGTTTTACCGTCTTGGCGTAATACTCCTCCAATAGCTACCCATAAATCATCACACTCAACTATAAAGAGTTTCTCAAAGTTTGGCATGGTAAGAGTTGGCGCTTCCATAAACCTCCTTTCGAGTTATTCAAAACTCACAGCAATTGCCTTTGTCCAAGTAAAGACTTTCCCTCTTGTGCAATCAGTCAAGGGTGCACTTACACCTCCAAAATTTTTAATGATTCTCTTATAAAAGTTCACCAACCCATGGAATGCACCATCTCATGGGTAAGTTCCCCGTGTATTGGTTTCAGTTCGAAATTAATGTTTTTATTTACTTTTTGTTGCAGTCAGCTGATCGGGGCAAGTCCCTAATGGATCCTGAGAGGTTGACACCCCCCTACAGGTGACAAGTATATATACCACATTTTTACTTACCTGCCTCTTTAGAAAGTACATTTGTTTAATTATGATATCAACGTGGTCAATATTTAAATATGTTTTTAAATAATATTTTCCCCGTGTATTGGTTTCAGTTCGAAATTAATGTTTTTAATCACTTTGTTGTAGTCAGCTGATCAGGGCAAGTCCCCAATGGAGCCTGGGAGGCCGACACCCCCCTACAGGCAACATGTATATATACCGCATTTTTACTTACCTACATCTTTAGAAAGTACATTTTTTTAATTATGATATCAACGTGGTCAATATTTTGTTTGTAGGCTGAGGGTCGAGGAAAGAGCTCCATGACAGATGATATGTCGACAGATGTTAGTACGCCACGCTCATCGGGTCATGAGCAGGTATATAGCACATTATGAATTTCAGAAACTATAATTATACATATTTATGTTATCTAATTATATTAATGATTTCAAATTGATATTAATGTTTTCTATTTTTATGTCGGACGATACGTATCTATAGATGGATCCAAAGGATATGGATTTGGGGCACATTCTTGACGATGTTGACCTCAAGAATTCAAAGAATATCCGAGATGCAGTTCAAAAAGCAAAAACAAAATTAAATCAGGAGGTCGTCAATTTGCTTATATCGGATCCGCAAATGACGCAGGATGAGACTCAAGCAAACATAGATTGTGTGTTGCTTAAAGTAAAGCGCTTGGATGTAAGCTACAAACTATTTAATTATAAGTCTATTCCAAATGCAATTTTGTTTCCTATTCGTATATGAGTAACTAAAATATTATTTGTTTCTACAGGAATATTTTTTCCCCACTGAGAGGCATGTTGATACCATTGAGCATGACACCCCCTTCGCCACTGATCATGTATCATTGCCGTCTAGCCAGTCGAAAACACAAAATGAGACACCCCAGATGGAAGATGAGAGTGCTGACAAGGATTAGGGGCATGAGAGTGCTGGCGAGGATCAGGGGCCCATACATGGAGAAGAGCATGACTTTGATGCTGTCGTCCCAGCATTTCCTGGCTCTTTTCGTGTCACTAGCATGGGAACATTTGAGACTACTTTTTTGGTCGACGAAGATCTCATTCCCTACACGATGGAGAAGATTCCAGGTACTATTTACAAAATGTTTTAACTATATATTATAATTTTATTGGAATGTAATTATGCATATTCTTTTTACATTAATTAACACATACTCATTTTTGTAGGAAATGATGTATTTTATAAACATCTTAATGATTCGTCTTTAGAGATGTTTGGGGCCACTATCCGCACATGGTGGAACCGGTAGAGTAAATTTTTGAAAGATGAGCTTATTGCTCGCTTGGTTGGGTTTTTTGGTGTCGAAACCTTTAACCGAAAAATGTTCTCGAAAAAGCTGGCCAACTTTTACATTATGTATGGGAGGGATATCGGAACAACTTAGCAATTAATCCAAAGTATGAGCGCCCTCCGATGATTCCAACAAGGGAGTGGAAAGGCTTGTTGGATGATGCAAGGGAGAAAGCTGCGAAAATAGCAGGCAAGCTAGTACCCGAGTCAGCTAGAAGGTATGCAATACTTTCGGCAATGCAATTATATGTTTATTACACTTTATTTTCCATTTTTTTGCAATGTTTAATGTATTTAAAATTAATTTTATAGGCTACCAGATACGTCGAAGGCCACCCAAGCAAGAATAGAAAAACATGGGTAACAGAAGCTTGGCCCTGGTGGATATTCCAACCTGCAAGCACGAATCGTAAGTATGATCAATAATTATTTTATTGTATAGAAATTATAGATTGCATTCAAAAAAAAATTCATGATGATATAACAACAACAATGATGATCTAATTGAAAATTACAGGCTCAAAGATTCCACGATTTGCCAACGGAGGAAGACATGAGGATCAGCTACCAACGCGGGTTTTTAGGTGTTGTCGAAC